>CM067318.1:30901190-30904056 GCA_034231615.1 Meghimatium bilineatum
CTTTCCCGTTATCTATTGTGTCCCACTTACTTCACGGTGTGTGTTGTATCACACGTGCGTCTCAGCTGTGTGTTATATCACACTTACTTGACGGTGTGTGTTGTATCACACGTGCGTCTCAGCTGTGTGTTATATCACACTTACTTTCACTCATGTTCAGTGAAACGTTATCTGTTTATATGTGTTCACATGTGTTTATTTAATGACATCTAGCATTTCAATCTACAGGCAATAACTCCATCTGTTTGAACGAACGATGCATCTTACAGAATAATTCATTATGTCAATCACAAGGGCATAAATAGTTCTTAATCACGAAGTCATCAATGGTTTCGTTTTTTAATAGTTTAATCATGGACATATAGATTGATTAGCGAGATCGAATTACGTCGTGGGTAAGGGGCTGTTGTCCAGTCCTTGAACAATTGTTCACGAGTATAGCTGGAAAATGTAAAATGTATAGGCCACTTGTATACGAAGTCCTTCTCCGTGGTAGTACTGTGCTCTGAACTCAGTGTCGTTTACCTTGCCTTATCTAACTTTTACTATGTTTTTCATTGGCTTGGGTCACATAGCGTGCCCATAGAGCAAAATGTTTAGTCGTATCAGTCGAGTGACGCTTGGTCAAATCAGCACGCATGATTATTAAGAAGAATTACTTGGTAAAAGCTGTATGGGAAATCCCGGCAATGGTTGTTGACAGCCGCCCCTAACGGTGACACCAGTAGTTATGCCTTTGTATATCTAGTATATCTAGATGTCTGTGGTTTAATTCTCGCGTTGTCAAATTTACGTATTTTTCTTACTTCTTTCTGTTCAGTTGTTCCTTCTTACATTTTTAATTGTCTTCATTGCATTTCCTTGAGATCTTCATTTCTTAAAATGGATCTCCAAAGAATAATGATTAAGCTGTTCTTTTTGTGCTCAAGAGATAGGGGTTCAGATCATGCGCGCGATGTCTTAATTAAAAAAAATTAATTTTGATATCTTGGGATTATCTCTTAAAGCTACGGAGTTACGTGCTATGAGAGGTACTTTCGGCATGCGTCGTGCCGCTTCGTTGAGAGGGATTGAGTACATATATTCTATCTATGTGACATGTACTTTGCAGAACGTTGTCTTCGCTGCCATTCTGTAAGCCTCACGGTTCTGTGCGAGCTGCCCAGCTTCTTTCAGTGTCATGTTCAGAAGGTCTTCGATGTCATGTGTCCATCGTAGTCTTGGTCTGCCTCTTGTTCTCTTACCTGGAACTTTCTCCTCCATGATTAATCTTTCCAAACAAGTGTGTCCTTTTATATGTCCGAAATATGTAAGTTTGCGTTTTTTGATAGTTTTGAGGAGTCAGTCTTCTTCTATGTTCAGATCTTTGCGGACATCTGCGTTAGTTCCTTTTTCTGTCCATGATATTTTTAGGACCTTTCTATAGTATTTGATTTCGAATGCAGATACTTCCTTTTCCGTTGTCGATGTCATTGCCCACGTCTCAGAACCGTATGTTGCCACTGGAAAGATATAGCTTCTTAGTAGTTGTAACTTTGTTTTTCTGTTTGCTCCTTGCCACATATTTTTAATCTGTGATGTTTTCTTTAGTGCCGTTGCTAATGTCTTTCTTATTTCTGTCGAGCAATCTCCTATGGTATTAATGGTTAATCCTAGATATTCAAAGTTGTTCACATTTTCTAGTTGCTCTTTGTCAATGACTATTTTATGTGTAATTTCATCTCTGCTTATGTGCTTTCATTTGTTCTAAGCCTGTGGGGCTCCTTGATATTAGTGTGGTGTTATCTGCATACCTAATGTCTGAGAAATAGTGTCATCCGATAATAAGGGATTGAAACTGTTAATAACGTTGGTCATCGCATACATTTCGCGTGATGTTTTCTGCATAAATGTTGAACAGGTGTGGGGAAAGGATGCATTCCTGTCTTACTCCTGTTTGAATCTCAATCCAGTCAGAAGTTCCTCCGTCGAGACGAACAGAAGCCTATTGTTTCTGTAATAAGCAATATGAGATGGCGTGGGAAGCCCATGTTTCCCATAATGTTCCATAATAAACTCATAGTCAAACGCCTTTGAGTAGTCAATGAAACAGGTCTATTTTATGTCTGCATGGAACTATGCATGTCTCTATTATATTTCTCATGTTCAAGATGTTATCCCTGGTGCCTCTGCTCTGTCTAAATCCTGCCTGAATATGTTTATATGTGTGTTCATATGTTGTTCCATTCTTTTCATGATTATTTTGAGAAGTATCTTGCTGGCATGACTGGTCAGTGCAATTGTTCTATAATTCGTGCAGAGTTTTAAATTTCCCTTCTTTGGAAGTGTTATATTTACTTATCTTTTCCAATATTTTGGCCATATTTCACTTTTCCAGATCTTAAGGTATGGTAGATTGTGACACTGGGTTCTCCTCCTGCTTGTATCAATTCAGCTACCAATTCGTCGCATCCTGGTGACTTGTCAGTTTTTAAGTAACTGCCCAACGTACTTCTTCTATGATGGGTTCTGGCTGAAGTTCTGTGTTTCTATTTGTGTTTGAGTCTGTGTCTATGTTCGGATCTTCGTATGGAGTAATGAAAATGCAATTAAGTCAATCCTTTACGTTTTTATAACTTTTTATCTTAATTTCTACAGATTTACTTCATAATGACGTGTCGTGTATCGCTACCATCAAGATTTTCTATCGTTTTTCTGCTATTATTACCGAAACAATCAACTAACCCGGGAGTAGTAATGACTAAGTGCCTAATACAGTAGATTATACATATTTTAAAATTTCTAGTGATATCTACACATTAAATTAAAGGCGACACGTGGATATAGACCTAAACTTTAAATTTAAGACAAGTGGATATATCGATAC
>CM067318.1:30904156-31141622 GCA_034231615.1 Meghimatium bilineatum
TTTTCCTTTGTATTTTTTTCTGGTGCATTTAGTGTTGTTAAAATGTTTTTGCCAAAAGGCACTAGTCTCATGCCAAGAATGCACACACACAATAATAAGAAAACACCAACAAAAAAAACAACAACAAAACAACATAATATTCAAAATATGTTTCAAGTTTTCACATTATAGTTCTTGATTATCAGTTAATATTAGAAATATGTTTATTCAAGATCTGCCAAATCGCAGTCAGACACGTCTTCTTCAGTTTCTGTTGCATTTTCTGACTGTTCTTGAGTATCAGACGATGATAATTCCCACCGAAGTTGAATGTGTCGGGCCATTGTCGCAAAAAACGGCGACACAACGCATTTCCATTCTCTCGATTATATACTGCTTGAAATCTAGTAGTACCATGGTCCTGCTATAAGCGAGATCCAGCGGGAGTTTGAGAATGAACGCTGAAGAGGAAGAAAAAGAAGAAGATGATGATAATTGAAAGAAACTTTTATAAGCATCTTGTGATCCAAATTTTTGCAGGACATCCTGAGGTAGTTTATAATCGAAACAACATTTACCACATCTTGTCATCCCATATTTAATAGTCAGAACAGCTATCAAACTCGTGATGCTCAGTCTAGTTCGAATTTTTGTTTTTGTAACCCCCATGTGACTGAAAACACGTTCCACTTCAGAATTGGAATGATGTAAAGTAAGCACAGTTAAAACTAAATCTGCAAGACTTTGGAAAAGATTTTCACCAGTTGCATCCCTGTATAAAGCTATTTCTGCCCACAATGCAAGTATATCACTGTTATGTGCCCACTACATATGGTGAAGTTTTCTCCACTGGAAATCTATGCGGGTGAGAGTTTCTGCGTCATCTATACACATTTTAGCTAGATCTACTATACAAGGCTTAATTGGCTGTAGACACTCACTTCCACTAAAACATGATATAGACTTCAATATGTAAACGTTATATGGGAAACGTAAACGTAGCTGTGTTAATAACTCCACTAAAAACTATCCACGAATTTCTTTCTCATCCGGAAATTTGTAGATTGCCATTTCTTTTTCAAACTCATAATCCAGGTAGGGATTATGATCTAAACAGTCTTCAATAGCATCAGTTTCTGTGTAATGTTTTTTTTCCAGGAATAACAATCTTTGAACTGATAGAATCAGTGAGATGGACAAGATCGTTGAGTAGTTCTGTTGGATATTGTATTTCTGCTTCAAATGTTTAATTCACACTTTAAACGTCTCCAAGAATATGTTTGAGAAATGTGAGAGAAACATAATTTTTCATGTCACAAAACATAGAAGTTCTGTTGTATAACAGCGGTCGCGCATTCTTGCTATATATTAAAATGAGTTCTGAGCTCAACCCACTGCTGCAATATTCAGACAATGTCAGATTGTCAGCGTTACAGTCACACAGTTCTACTAAGTCTAAAAAAGTAACACTAAACTGTTTTTTTTTTGAAGGAAAAATATCTTATTGCTGTACCAAGTAGCTTAGTTGCAGTAATATCATTTCTTTCATCAATTAATAAGCTGAATTTGATGTTTCCAAAATCATATATCAATTCTTTGTGGAAATATGGTGCGAGCACATTTGAAATAACTGAACTACACTTTGATCTCCTAAGCTTTAGGTTCTTACATGCTTTTAATGTCACAAATGTGTACCTTTCAAAGTTCACTTAAATAATCGATTACTCTTAGGAAACAATGTCCAGCTACGAACAAATATATGCCTGCTTCTGCTGCTTTCACGTCATTACTGAAAATGTTAAATGAAAGTTGTGTTTGTTCATGGAATGGTTGTTTAGCTTTCTTGTGTTTTGTTGTCTCAGTGTGTCTCTATATATCGTTTACCCTCGCGGCTATTGTACATTTACAATATGTACAATAACACTTCGTATAATCTCTTTCAACTCTAATTAACCATTTTTTAAATCTCGAATCATTTAGCCACTGTGCCCTGAACTGTTGTCTGTAGTTCTTATTCATTATGATACAAAATGTAAATTAAATAGTAGTGTAGTCACAGCAAAGATACTGGACTAATTGTGAATATGAAAATGAACAATGACAATTTTAAATTTTGGGTCTATTTACGACTTATTACGAATTCGATTTTTTAGTGTTCACAAAAATGTTTACAAATAAACCATAGTTTTTGAAGAAAACGAAACATATTATTTGACGAGTTTAAAAGCACCAAAAATCACTAAATAATGACAAAAGCACTAAAACGTACCAGGAAATTTGTGAAAATCACTAAAATAGTGCGATCATGCTATTTAAAAAATGTTGGCACCAGATGATATGAAAAAGCACCAGATCTGGTGCGAAAAGCACCAAAATGGTAACCTTGAATCTAAACATCGAAAAAGCTTATATAAATGACAGTTGTGATAGGACAAATTTTTGTCTATCAGTCCGTAATGCGTTCGAATGATATCTTCCTAATAACACTCTTCAAGTTACATGGTTACTGCGAGAATATCAAGATAGACAATCTATTATACTGGATAAGGCAGTGGTTCTCAACGAACTTTTCCATTGTCCCGTTGAGCTGATTTAATTTGTGTGCTCGCCCAATTCTATATGTGTTGTAATGTATATGAGGACTGCTTTTGCTTGACAACCTTTTGATTTACCCTACGTGATGCAAATCCTTTTTAGCCATGTGGCAACTGGTCAAGACTTCTATTTCAGTATGCAAAGAATAGGGCCCCTGTCTTCTTTCTAGGCATGCCGTTAGAGGAGACTAAGGAAAGTTGGTGATCGGTTGACATCCTGTCATCTGTGAAAAAGAATTATTATTTTCACTGAATGTCTTGCCCCAATTTCTTACTTTTGTCTTCATTAAACTAGTACCCATAGATGGCGGAGAGATACTGTACTTTTTTTCTCCTAGGTGAGGGAAAATGCTTGATTAGCCATCCCTGCAGATGGTGATCAGATCTAAGGAAGAATGATAAACTGGTTGGTGTAGACGTATATATATATATATATATATATTGGTGTACACCCGGAAATACATAATGATCATGGGATACTATCATATTGGAATGCTCGCCATTCAAGAACTAAATACAGACTACATCCATAACCTCGCATCAGCACTCACACAGTCATGCCTTTAAGACAACAAACCTTATGCGTTCGAGTGTCACCTGTGTTACTCAAATGAGGAGTACCTATGGTTTTGTCACATTATGGGCTACCTGCTCACAACTACAAGTTTTCTATCACTATAATCCTACTCGGTGACTGTTTAAAAACGTGCCCTGTTTAATCTATTATGTTTAATATGTTCTGTTTAATCTATTATGTTTAATATGTTCTGTTTAATATGTTCTGTTTAATATGTTCTGTTTAATATTTTCTGTTTAATATGTTCTGTTTTAATATGTTCTGTTTAATCTATTATGTTTAATATGTTCTGTTTAATATGTTCTGTTTAATATGTTCCGTTTAATATGTTCTGTTTAAATATGTTCTGTTTAATCTATTATGTTTAATATGTTCTGTTTAATATGTTCTGTTTAATATGTTCTGTTTAGTATGCCCTGTTTAATCTATTATATTTAATATGTCCTGTTTAATTTGGCATGTTTAATATGTTCTGTTTAATATGTTCTGTTTAATATATTCTGTTTAATATCTATCTATTCGCTAAACCCTTTGTTGCCTTTCAGCATCAGGGGTAGAAGTTTTCTGGATGTGACCCTCGTGTGTGATGAGTATATTGTGGAATTTGTCACCTCTTTTATTTCGATTGTCCATCGTTTTCGTGGTCGACCTCTAGGTCTGCCTTCACTGTATCTGTGTAGTATAGCTTGCTGTGGTATGCTGTCTGATGGTAGTCTGCTGATCTGTGCAAACATTTGATCTGTTGTCTCTTAATATATTCCAGGATTGGGACGGTGCCGCTTCTTTGTCTAATGTCCTCATTCCTCACTCTGTCTCTTAGCGCTACTCCTATGATTCTGCGTAAGCATGAAATTTCAGCTGTCACAAGTTTACATTTGTCTTTCCTCTCTTTGTCCATGTTTGGCTTTGGTAAGATAGCGTTGGCGCTTAATACTTGTTTTGGATAGTGTTATTTTGGGGTTTGAGTATGCATTTTTGATTCTTAAGATCGGTGTCATTTGCTATAGGTCTTATTATGCTTTACTACATTTATTGTGTATTTCTTTGCTGCTCTTGCCATATGTTTTGTCATATATTGCTTCCTGAGCATGTGAATTTTTGTTTCCAATATGTATATTGACTATTGGTGTATATGTTCTGACATAGGCTTATCAGATGTTGAGGAACTCCATATGTCTGTAGTGGTATCCATAGTTGTACCCTATCCACTATTTCAAAAGTTTTATCTTGGTTCACGAAAGCCAAATATAACAGGACACAACCGACTCCGCAGTCTCATGTATACAAAGTTCAAGATTGGCAACACGGCCATGTGTACATGCAGCACAGAGTGCCAAACATATACTTCAAGAGTGTTCTGAGCATGAAACGCTGAGGCAGACATATTGGCCAGAGGAAACAGCACTGGAATCAAAACTCTATGGGACACTGTATGAACTACAAAAGACAGTTAGTTTTATTAAGGAGACAGAATTACAGATATAGACATGTTTCAAGTGAACGAAAGAAGAAGAAGAAGCCAAATATAAGTCATTGTTATGTTATGTCGCTTCTTCTGAAAGTTATTTGATGGCGAAGATTGCATCTGTACAGCTTTTATTTTTCCGAAAGCCCAATTGTATGTTGTTAAGCTGTGGTTATATATATGCGCGCATCCTTCTTTCTAGTATCTTGCTAAAGATTTTTTGGTTTAATATGTTCTATTTAATATGTTCTGTTTAATCGAGAGATACCCAGCGTCTACATGTTTTATATTCGGTTGTTTTCCAAATAATTTAAGAAAGATCTTTCTCAGGTCAAATCAGACCAATCTGTTACATTTATTAGAACTGAAAAGAGAGCTCGTCACTGCGATGGACTACTCCAACCGTTTCCATGCATTTAATTTGTCATTTATATGTACTTTATGTTATCATCAAATATAAATTACGGGAAAAGTTATGTTAGCTTTACTCAGTGACGTGAAATTGGGTAGCACTAATGCCTGTCTCACGAAGGTCATGGTGACAATGTTGATCGATAATTTTTTCTTCATGACCAAACGATATGTGCAGCTAACTAGTGGCCTATATAGTTCAGACGAGAAATATCGATAAAACAATGACATTTGCAACATTATATATATATATAATATTCAATCCATATGCCCATCTACTCTTCTCTATGATTGTATCTTCATCCCTCTACCCTCACTTTTCTCCTACTTATCTTCTGTTTCCAGTAACATTTACGTGCGCTATACTTAGCATGTACGCTATACTTCTTTCTCTCTCCTTTTCTCTCTCTCTCTCTCTCTCTCTCTGTGTGATCTACACGTGTGTTCCTACATAAAGTTTATAGTCTGTATTCTGTCTTTCGTGCTAAAGAAGGCTTTCTAGCTGACACGTCGTTTTTCTTTTTGTCTACTTGTTAGTATATCAAGTTAATTATCATTGAATACTCATGCCGATATCCATTTATCTCAGACATGGAGTGCACAGGGAACGCATTACTCTTAGTGGACCCAGTGTTAACAGATAACCAAGATCTCAAAAATGCCTCCTCGTGGCGAACCCTGGTAACAGAAATACAGCGGCTCGTGCTGATTCTCGCTAAACTTTTGGGGTACGTGTCCGTGAATGTGGAGGTAACAGATGGAAAGAGATTTGACTGCACAAAGACAGGCAATATCTCCGACACCTCTGCGCCAACACATGTACAACACTGTCGACACACAGTGAAGCTAGTAAGTTCGGTAGGAGCATTGGAGGGCGGTCAATGTAGTCGGTAAGATGCAGGCAGATGTCCCCAAAAAAAAATAAAAGCACTTGAGTAGACTGAGAAAAATGCACAGCGCTAGAGGGCAGCGTCATGTGCAAAGAAAACGAAAAACGGTTCGATGAAATCGGAACTAAAGCGTTGTTTGCTCGAGACAGGCTTCTAGTTACCGGTGAACCCAGCCTGGGCCCAACTCTACTGTCGAGTCTAACCTATACCGGAAGCATGCTCGCGGAGAGTAAAGGTCCAGTACCCGATGGGCACAGGCATAGCAGTCCGAGGTGACAAGCACTGTTCAGCTCTAGAACAAAAACGCAAGTCTCTAACGTTCCTAAATATGTGTACAGATTCAAACTTGGACGAGGGGCTCACGGCGCTAGTGAGCAACGCTTCGGCTAAGAAGGCGAACGAGCCCGAACCCAACTTTTCTGTCAAGTTATTCCTAAACCGGAACCAGGCTTGAGGACGAGAAAAGGTTCTGTACCCGATGAGCACGGGTACAATGCGTCCAATTACACGAGGCAAGCTCACTAGCTGCAGAACGCCTTACATTCGAAGTCTGGCGACAGATAGGAAGGCTGTCACATGCTAGGCTAGTCCACCCAAATTATCAAGGCATACCGAAATCGGATGTGCTAGGCCTACAAGCGCATAAATGTGGCACAATGTAATCACGCTCCCGGCGGAAATCGCACGGATATCAGTGCTGGTTACAATGTAGCGAACGCAAAACAAACATCTCAGACATTTGACTTGTGTTATCACAGTCTGGAAAAATATTGCATCTGGTTGTTTCCCCTACCCTGATGCTTTGGTTAAATAAAAATATTGCATCTGGTTGTTTCCCCTATCCTGATGCTTTGGTTAAATAAAAAAGGACCTTTTATGTTGAGGCACGCTACTTTCAACAGTGTACGTTAGCCTAATTAGGTTATATCAAAATTTTAACTATCGAAACATAGTGTGAGAAATTCTAGTAATCCAGTCGCCGTGACCTCCTTGAGTATTGATAACAGACTATGATTTATCGTTTGGACGTATTTATATTGCTTATAAAATCAATACCACCAAAAAATCCTGGTTGGTCGCTACGTCATAAACAGGATATGTTACCACATTTTTTTTAAAGAATCACTGGTATAATGTATCGATCTAAGTATAATAGAGGCGTGTGATCTTTACATTGCAGCTTCAATATTGATTTCTAGTTTCTAGGAATCAGATTGCCATCATAGTTGATCAAGTCTTGTTTACGCAAGTTATGTGATGTATCGAAAGATGGTGTAGTCAAGTGAGTGGGCAGATGTATTCATAAATGAAAGATGGTGTAGTCAAATGAGTGGTGAGATGTATTCATAAATGAAAGATGGTGTAGTCAAATGAGTGGTGAGATGTATCATAAATGAAAGATGGTGTAGTCAAATGAGTGGTGAGATGTATTCATAAATGAAAGATGGTGTAGTCAAGTGACTGAGAAGATGTATTCATAAATGAAAGATGATGTAGTCAAATGAGTGGGGAGATGTATCATAAATGAACGATTGTGTAGTAAAATGACTGGGAAAGGGAGTATGTTTTCGCAAAAGAAAGACGGTACATTTCAGTGCATGGAATATGTCTCCACAATAGAACGATAGGATAATCCAGTGATTGAGGGGGGATATGACTTCATTGCAATAGAGACAAAGAATATTGACCCAATTACACAGAGAATAGGAAGTTGGAAATCATTGATGACATGGACATCAATAGAACACAGCTAAGAGTATGGAGTATCGTTGGACTTACGTAAAACACAGGTTTATATTATCGCTTCAATGAGACACGACAGACTATAGCTAGAAGGACTAATAAGATAACGTAAAATCAACTTCCGTCAAAATGGCCGACACAAATGGATGTGTTCTTATATCGCTACTCAACTTATCGGATTCCCTTCCGGAAAGAACCGACAACCTACGGGAATAGTGTGCCTAGATATTTGCAAAGTATAGACTGAATTCAATTCTTCATGCGTTAAAATGTGTCGCACTACTGTCGGAATTCGGGAAAATGGATAGAAACATTGGGGAAAAGAAAGAGGTTTTCTAAATAGAGACATGAAATATAAATAGCATCAAACACAGGAAACAACAATATTTCAATAATTCAGATAAACTCCTAGTTCAACGGCAAATAAGCAGGAGATAGATGATTTCTGTAAAAACAAGTAACACTAAAAGAAATAAACAAAAAAAAAAGACAAAGAACAGTACATAATCAAGGCATGTAAGGAAATAGACGATTGCAAATAGCAAGAAAACACGAAAAAGATGTATGAATAATTAACGAAAGCATTAAAACAAAATAACTTCAATCAGCACTAAAAGTAATTAAAGATAAAACAGAAAAACAGAGAAAATACTAAAAGATGGGAAAGAGGTAATACAAAGATGGAAAGAATACTGCTAAGAATTGTACAAAGGTACACACTATATCACAGAAGTAAACATAAACGAAAAAGCAAAACAGCCAGATCCAACGATTGATGAAGTTAGACACGCAATAAAAAATCTGAAGAAATATAAAGCTTCCTGAAATTACAATATTACTACAGAAATGATACTAGCTGGAGCAAGCAACGTTATATATACCATTAGTTAGATGTTGTAAGTTATATTAATTATAAGTTGGTAGAGCAAAACATGGTCTGAAGAATGGACATAAAAATATATACTCTCCTATATAGATTACTGGAGCAAGTGTAATTTATAGAAGAGCGTGTACTTTATAGAAGGGTGTATTCTTTATAGAAGGGTGTGCTCTTTATAGAAAGGCGTTTATTTTACAAGAGGGCGTGCACTTTATAGGATGGTGTTTACAATATAGAAGTCGTGTACTTTATAGAATGGTGTGTACTTTATGGAAGGGCATGTGCTTTATAGAAGGGCGTGAACTTCATAAAAAGGCGTGCACTATATAGAAGAGTGTACTTTATAGACAGAAATAGAAAACCAGACTAACATCATGATGATTTGACATAAGCTTGAGGTGGTGAATACCATCAAATATCTCGGATCCAGCATATGCAGCGATAGAAATGCAAAGCAGAACTAAAAATAAGGCTGGAGATGGCTTTAGCGTCCATATCAAGGATAGCGGTGATTTGGAAAAGCAGCATCAGTGTTGGAGAGAAAATCAAACTGTATAAATCACTGGTGCTTCCTGTTGTGCTGCATGGTTGTGAGAGTTAGACACTCACTGTGGACACGGAGAAATGATTATGACAATCAATATAAGGTAACTGCGTGAACGTAACAACAAAACAATTGTACTTATGTAAAACACAGGTTCTTGGTGAATTATCTGATTGTTCAGAGCTCTTGGTGAATTACCTGCTTGTCCAGAGTTCTTGGTGAATTATCTGCTTGCCCAGAGTTCCTGGTGAATTACCTGCTTGTCCAGAGTTCTTGGTGAATTACCTGATTGTTCAGAGCTCTTGGTGAATTATCTGCTTGTCCAGAGCTCTTGGTGAATTATCTGATTGTCCAGAGTTACAAGGAAGATAAAAGACAATATTGCAGATCAGGTTTCTAATCACTAAATCTAATACCTGCAACAACTCTTTATTGATCCTGCTAATAATCCATCCATATGGCTATTGGAGTCCTACAAACACAATATATTAGCAAAGAGAATAGAGGTTTCCAAATGAAGTGTTATAGAAGAGTAATGGGAATATCATGGCCAGCAATAAAGACCGACCAAGGCGTGCTAAGAAAAATCAACGCTCAAGAAGGATTGCTTTTAAACACCATATTAAGAAGGAAGCTAGATTTTTGTGGACATGTGAAGAGACACCACCATATCTCGACACTGCAGGGATAGAGTGTTTTTGGAAGGCAGAGGACGACCAAGACGTCGTTGGACAGGAGATATTGAGCAATGAATAAACCTGTCGATAGAGGAAGCGGGACAACTTGTCAGAAACCGCGGGGATTTTAGGGCATTCATAAGGAAGACTACATTCTGGAAAGAATACTTCACATGACGCACAAGCAGAAACATAGTGCAATGTCTGTACTCAATTTCCTGATTTCCAGCGCGTACAACTGGACCTGTAAACAGGGCCGCCCTAACAATTGAGGGGCCCTATGCGAAACGGATTGCGCGGGGCCCAGTCTGGATAGGGAAGAGGATCATAAAATAAATTCTAATATGAATTTATGGGCTTACGAAAGTGCGGGGCCCACTGCGGCCGCCTAGGTTGCAATGTCCTAAGACCGTCCCTGTCTGTAAATACGTCTTTCTTATCATTACTGAATGCTCTGACGTATGTAGCATGGACCATGTCAACACTTTGTTTCTTTCACACTTTCCTTAACGACATAAATCGACTAGGAGAACATTATGACTGAATTGTCATTAACAATCTGACACAGTAAATAGTCTTATTCTTCTGTACTCCAATATTACATGCTGTGTAGTTTGACATGCACCGGTTCATATTACGTGACCATCATTGAAAGACGTTTTTTTCTATAGGTTTCAGACCATCATTTTTCTATAGGTTTCACACCGTCACTCTTCTATATGTTTCACACCATTTCTTTTCTAAAGGTTTCATACCAACACTTTTCTATAGGTTTCACATAACTTTTCTTTAGGTTTCACACCATCACTCTTCTAAATGTTTCACACCATCTATTTTCTAAAGGTTTCATACCAGAACTTTTCTATAGGTTTCACATCACTTTTCTATATCACAAAACTTATATAGCATATAATACAAGAATATCCGGGCGTAAAGCCAAAGGTAGACCAAAAAAACGGTGGATAAAAAACATCAAGATAACCTTGAACAAACATAGACTAAATGCAACCTCGGTGACACATCAGGCCTTGGAACGACAGCTTAAGCTCCCACCCCTACGCTTAACGACAAGTGTGAATGCGATCAACAATCATTCACCTGGGGAAAGACAATAGACTCTTCTATATGTTTCACACCATCACTTTTCTATAGTTTTTCACATCAATACGTGTCTATAAAACATTGGTTTCCTAAGATGTGAACTAGGAGACACGTGGTTGTGAAGTATACCATGAGTGAACATGAGTCTTGACAGTTTGAAATAGTCAACCTATGAAACACAATGTAATATAGTCAACCTATGAAACACAATGTAATATAGTCAACCTATGAAACACAATGTAATATAGTCAACCTATGAAACACAATGTAATATAGTCAACCTATGAAACACAATGTAATATAGTCAACCTATGAAACACAATGTAATATAGTCAACCTATGAAACACAATGTAATATAGTACAACCTATGAAACACAATGTAATATAGTACAACCTATGAAACACAATGTAATATAGTACAACTTATGAAACACAATGTAATATCGAAACCCTGGAAACAGAAATACAGCGGCTCTTTTTGTATTCCTGGCTAATACATTTAGGCTTGTGTCCGTGGATGTAAAATGAGAATTGCCTGCAGAGAGACAGGAAATATCTCTGAAACTTCTGCAACATTACATCCAACATATGTAAGACATCTGTACATTTCGACTTTGCTGGCTTAAAAAGCAGAAGATTCGAGGAGCGGCCAATGTCAACGTCTCTTACGGTGATTTTACGAGTATACACCGAATCTGGAAAAGGTCACACACGCTAGAGGGCAGAGTAGCGTAGGTATCGATTTAGTGGCAACGGTGATCAACCACGATACTGGCACAAGTGCTGTTCATGCTCAAGAACACACAAAAGCCCACATGCCCCATCACAATTGACCCTATTCAAAGTAGGAGTCATGACTCAGGTATTGCATACGCCAACTTGACCTGCTCTCCTGGGTATAGAAGAAAGCTTTGAATACTGATTCCCATTGCACACAGTACAAGCATTGAACAAATGTTGGGGAGCGCATGGTACAAATGTCTGACCGATGCTGTGTTTGGACTTGAAATCTGGACAATGGGGAAACGCGTACAGGGGGCGCAAGTCTCTTACGGCACTGCAAACCAAGCCAAACTGGACTGTCTGCCGTTGCCCATCACAGCTCATACAGAGAGAATTGAGTTCAGTACCCACGGGCCCACTGCGAAGCACCTCGCCCAATATTCGTATGTTTCCTGTCTCTGGGTAATGTACGCAATGGCGAAGAGTCAAAATACATGGCCGCCCCTGACCATGGATTGGAAGGCAATCTCAAGAAGATAAGGCGAGTGCGTGAGAAATGCACAAGCCCAACCCCAGACCTCCGACATGTTCGGCAAAGCAGCGCCTCGTCTAGGAAGATGTATCAACCCAAGTCTAATTCGACCGTCACCGTTACCCAACACGTCTCATATGGAAGAAATTATATCTGGGACCTAGGAACACAAAGGGTGGTAATGGAATGGTCTTCCTACACGATGAACAGCTCGATGGCTGCAAATCGCCTAGTCAGCGGATAGACATAACAAAGGGTGACCCAAGCAAAGTATCAGCTCTCCTAGTCTCGTCTCTACTTATGTAGCCCTCCCCCCCCCCTGTGTAGAAGGCTCATCCAATAGGTATTTCCCCCAAGCTGAAAGGTGAAGTCTCCTGGGTACTAAAGAAAGCTCAGGAACCTCCCCATAGCATACAGGAAGTAAGAGCTAACCGCTCGTAATTCCTAGAGTTCTCAAATAAACAAACAACATCTTTAATATCTTTATCGACATATCTGTTTGTCATGTCACGATATTAAATTATTTTATATTTTATCACGTGTCTTCCTCTGTCTCCTTTTCCTATAACACTGTTATTACTTTTAGTATTCTTTTATCACACAAGATAGAGTTATCATTCTTCTATCGCACAAGACAGAGTTATCATTCTTCTATCGCACAAGACAGAGTTATCATTCTTCTATCGCACAAGACAGAGTTATCATTCTTCTATCGCACAAGTTAGAGTTATCATTCTTCTATCGCACAAGATAGAGTTATCATTCTTCTATCGCACAAGATAGAGTTATCATTCTTCTATCGCACAAGATAGAGTTATCATTCTTCTATCGCACAAGACAGAGTTATCATTCTTCTATCACACAAGATAGAGTTATCATTCTTCTATCGCACAAGACAGAGTTATCATTCTTCTATCGCACAAGATAGAGTTATCATTCTTCTATCGCACAAGACAGAGTTATCATTCTTCTATCACACAAGATAGAGTTATCATTCTTCTATCGCACAAGACAGAGTTATCATTCTTCTATCACACAAGATAGAGTTATCATTCTTCTATCGCACAAGATAGAGTTATCATTCTTCTATCGCACAAGATAGAGTTATCATTCTTCTATCGCACAAGATAGAGTTATCATTCTTCTATCGCACAAGACAGAGTTATCATTCTTCTATCGCACAAGATAGAGTTATCATTCTTCTATCGCACAAGACAGAGTTATCATTCTTCTATCGCACAAGATAGAGTTATCATTCTTCTATCGCACAAGACAGAGTTATCATTCTTCTATCACACAAGATAGAGTTATCATTCTTCTATCGCACAAGACAGAGTTATCATTCTTCTATCGCACAAGATAGAGTTATCATTCTTCTATCGCACAAGACAGAGTTATCATTCTTCTATCACACAAGATAGAGTTATCATTCTTCTATCGCACAAGACAGAGTTATCATTCTTCTATCACACAAGATAGAGTTATCATTCTTCTATCGCACAAGACAGAGTTATCATTCTTCTATCGCACAAGATAGAGTTATCATTCTTCTATCGCACAAGACAGAGTTATCATTCTTCTATCACACAAGATAGAGTTATCATTCTTCTATCGCACAAGATAGAGTTATCATTCTTCTATCGCAAAAGACAGTTATCATTCTTCTATCGCACAAGACAGAGTTATCATTCTTCTATCGCACAAGACAGAGTTATCATTCTTCTATCACACAAGATAGAGTTATCATTCTTCTATCGCATATGATAGAGTTATCATTCTTCTATCACACAAGATAGAGTTATCATTCTTCTATCGCAAAAGACAGTTATCATTCTTCTATCGCACACGACCGAGTTATCATTCTTCTATCGCACAAGACAGAGTTATCATTCTTCTATCGCACAAGACAGAGTTATCATTCTTCTATCGCACAAGACAGAGTTATCATTCTCCTATCGCACAAGTCATATTTAAAACAGTGTAACTGGAAGATATAATTCTTCAATCAGTTGTCAGGTTATAGCAACCAATAGCTTCATTGAAATGTGTAATTCGCTTCAAGTCATCCGTAGAATATCTTAGGTTTGAAAAGTACGCCGACTTAATATGCAATATTTTACCGAAATACATGAAATATAGGAGATATGCTTGAAAGAGGTAACATCTCGATAGATTGGATGAAAACACGTGCATAAATAGATCGTCTATGTACTCGGTCTCTGTCTCTGACAGTAGCAATAATATGCTCTTGTATTTTTTTATATGATTTTATTATAGTATTTTATCATAGTATTTTATTATATGATTTATTATATGATTTTATTATATGATTTTATTATATGATTTTATTATATGATTTTATTATATGATTTTATTATATGATTTTATTATATGATTTTATTATATGATTTTATTATATGATTTTATTATATGATTTTATTATATGATTTTATTATATGATTTTATTATATGATTTTATTATATGATTTTATTATATGATTTTAATATATGATTTTATTATATGATTTTATTATAGCATTTTTTTAATAGTCTTTTATTATAAGATTTTTTTTGCAAGGAGATATGATACAACGATTCTTTTCTTGTTTTTCACACGCTGGGCATGCTCATAGCAGGCGTTCATCTCTCAACCAGCTGCTACTATATGTTCACAAGTTGCACATGTTCACAGAGACGTTCATCTGTCAATCAGTTGTTACCTATTTTCATATAGATTTGTGAGTTTCAGTTCGTTTGATTCCGTTGTGTTTCCTCTATGTCATTCCTGTTTTTGTATTACTAGTTATAATTCATACTTTGTCCGGTATTTATTTCTTCAGTTATTATTGTGAATGAATCATAGGCAGTTTCCTTATCTATGGGTTTATTTTGTTCTAGATAAAGGCCGTTTGGTGAAATCGTAGAGTTGTATATATTTTTATGTATAATTCCAACAATTGGAAAATACTTTTTTACCATGTGATCCCAGTGTTTCCAACTGCAGTGCTGTCGCATTATAATTTCGCCTCAAATTAACTATAAGTATAAACGAACTGCCAGCAATGATTCTATACAACAAACTGGTACTGTAATGTGAAACACTAGTAGCATATCCTCATATCTAGACATTCGTGTTTATTTAAAGTTCCAAGTCCACGTTGCACCAGTGATCACGTGATCAACACAATAATAATAATAATATATATATATATATATATAGCTAATATATCTATATCTAACATCTATAGCTAATATATATGTAGCTAACATATCTATATCTAGCCGTCTTATTTTCTTTTGATACAGTGTGTACATTTTCTTGATATCGGTTTCTAACGTTCCAAGTTTCAAATTTGACACTTTGCTTTTTTCCTGTTCCTAATGTTAACATTGAGGAGCGCGGTAGGCTAGTGGATAGTGAGCTTGCTTGCTATCATCTGGTTACAGCGTGCCAGGTTCGAAACCACGTCTGGACATTAAAAAAAAAATCAATCCGGGTTGTGATTTCTCACTTGACACAACCACTCCTCCAGTCGACTCAGCTGTAAATGAGTACCTGACGCATGAGTTAGGGAAGGTAAAAAACAGCAAGGAAGGGAACTGGCCACCCCACCTAATAGTTGCTGCGGCTTAGTACATGAAGAGTTATCTTCATCCCCGACGGCAGATGCCATGGGACCTACCTTTACCTTTACCTAATGTTAACATTAAAACAGACACAGTTCACACACGCTTCAATTTTTTATACTCACTATCCCATAATTCTCACACAGGGACCTCGTTATGGCCTGCAAAGACCAAAGACACAGTCAGGGAAACAAGCACATATTCATTCGTTTGCCTGCCGACAGATAAGAAAGCTGTCACGTGCAAAGGAAGATCACCTCAAATAAAAGCACGCCGAAAACAGATGTTCTGAGCCGAAATGCTTACTAACGCAGCTCATCTGTGAAACCAGCAGCACAACTTACTACATATTTCCCTTGTTGGTTATCTTACGCAGCAGAAGAAGAAGAAGGATTTAAAAATATATAACTTACATAGTTCTTAGAATGAGATCCGATCAGAGACTCGAGTTGTTTGGAAAACAATTGGACAAATCGTATATATATATATATATATATATATATATATATATATATATATATATATATATATATATATATTATTATTATTGTGTTGATCACGTGATCACTGGTGCAACGTGGACTTGGAACTTTAAATAAACACGAATGTCTAGATATGAGGATATGCTACTAGTGTTTCACATTACAGTACCAGTTTGTTGTATAGAATCATTGCTGGCAGTTCGTTTATACTTATAGTTAATTTGAGGCGAAATTATAATGCGACAGCACTGCAGTTGGAAACACTGGGATCACATGGTAAAAAAGTATTTTCCAATTGTTGGAATTATACATAAAAATATATACAACTCTACGATTTCACCAAACGGCCTTTATCTAGAACAAAATAAACCCATAGATAAGGAAACTGCCTATGATTCATTCACAATAATAACTGAAGAAATAAATACCGGACAAAGTATGAATTATAACTAGTAATACAAAAACAGGAATGACATAGAGGAAACACAACGGAATCAAACGAACTGAAACTCACAAATCTATATGAAAATAGGTAACAACTGATTGACAGATGAACGTCTCTGTGAACATGTGCAACTTGTGAACATATAGTAGCAGCTGGTTGAGAGATGAACGCCTGCTATGAGCATGCCCAGCGTGTGAAAAACAAGAAAAGAATCGTTGTATCATATCTCCTTGCAAAAAAAATCTTATAATAAAAGACTATTAAAAAAATGCTATAATAAAATCATATAATAAAATCATATATTAAAATCATATAATAAAATCATATAATAAAATCATATAATAAAATCATATAATAAAATCATATAATAAAATCATATAATAAAATCATATAATAAAATCATATAATAAAATCATATAATAAAATCATATAATAAAATCATATAATAAAATCATATAATAAAATCATATAATAAAATCATATAATAAATCATATAATAAAATACTATGATAAAATACTATAATAAAATCATATAAAAAAATACAAGAGCATATTATTGCTACTGTCAGAGACAGAGACCGAGTACATAGACGATCTATTTATGCACGTGTTTTCATCCAATCTATCGAGATGTTACCTCTTTCAAGCATATCTCCTATATTTCATGTATTTCGGTAAAATATTGCATATTAAGTCGGCGTACTTTTCAAACCTAAGATATTCTACGGATGACTTGAAGCGAATTACACATTTCAATGAAGCTATTGGTTGCTATAACCTGACAACTGATTGAAGAATTATATCTTCCAGTTACACTGTTTTAAATATGACTTGTGCGATAGGAGAATGATAACTCTGTCTTGTGCGATAGAAGAATGATAACTCTGTCTTGTGCGATAGAAGAATGATAACTCTGTCTTGTGCGATAGAAGAATGATAACTCGGTCGTGTGCGATAGAAGAATGATAACTGTCTTTTGCGATAGAAGAATGATAACTCTATCTTGTGTGATAGAAGAATGATAACTCTATCATATGCGATAGAAGAATGATAACTCTATCTTGTGTGATAGAAGAATGATAACTCTGTCTTGTGCGATAGAAGAATGATAACTCTGTCTTGTGCGATAGAAGAATGATAACTGTCTTTTGCGATAGAAGAATGATAACTCTATCTTGTGCGATAGAAGAATGATAACTCTATCTTGTGTGATAGAAGAATGATAACTCTGTCTTGTGCGATAGAAGAATGATAACTCTATCTTGTGCGATAGAAGAATGATAACTCTGTCTTGTGCGATAGAAGAATGATAACTCTATCTTGTGTGATAGAAGAATGATAACTCTGTCTTGTGCGATAGAAGAATGATAACTCTATCTTGTGTGATAGAAGAATGATAACTCTGTCTTGTGCGATAGAAGAATGATAACTCTATCTTGTGCGATAGAAGAATGATAACTCTGTCTTGTGCGATAGAAGAATGATAACTCTATCTTGTGTGATAGAAGAATGATAACTCTGTCTTGTGCGATAGAAGAATGATAACTCTATCTTGTGCGATAGAAGAATGATAACTCTGTCTTGTGCGATAGAAGAATGATAACTCTATCTTGTGCGATAGAAGAATGATAACTCTGTCTTGTGCGATAGAAGAATGATAACTCTATCTTGTGCGATATATATATATTAGATATGTATATGTTAGATGTAGATATATTAGATGTAGATGTGCTAGATGTAGATGTGTTATATATATATATATATATATTAAGAATTTCAAAAAAACATCGGTGGTCTGGAAAGGGATATTGTATTATAACAACAGAACAAGTTTTCATATATTCAGGTAGAAAAAACGGAGGACAGATGGGTGTGGGTTTCTCTTGTAGAAGCCATCATGATCATCTTTAATAAGATATAATCCTATTAAAGATTGCATAGTCAGTATCAGGATTCAAGGAAAAAAGAAAGATCTCACATTATTTCCAATATACGCACCAACATCAGCTGAAGAAGATCAAGAAATGGACCAGTTTTATGAAATAAAACTGAAATAAATATGGTACGAAATATGGCTCGTATAATCAAAAATACATAAAGTAAACAAAATAGACATATTAATAGTGATGGACGATTTTTACGGAAAGTATTTTCAAGGAAGACCAGAACATGAAAAATATTTTCCAGGTAGACACGGGTTAGTGGACAGAAATGAACGGGGAGAACGGATCGTGTTGGACACGGGTTAGTGGACAGAAATGAACGGGGGGAACGGATCGTGTTGGACACGGGTATGGAGACAGAAATGAACGGGGAGAATGGATCGTGTTGGACACGGGTATGGAGACAGAAATGAACGGGGAGAACGGATCGTGTTGGACACGGGTATGGAGACAGAAATGAACGGGGAGAACGGATCGTGTTGGATACGGGTATGGAGACAGAAATGAACGGGGAGAACGGATCGTATTGGACACGGGTATGGAGACAGAAATGAACGGGGAGAACGGATCGTGTTGGACACGGGTTAGTGGACAGAAATGAACGGGGAGAACGGATCGTGTTGGACACGGGTTAGTGGACAGAAATGAACGGGGAGAACGGATCGTGTTGGACCGGGTTTGGAGACAGAAATGAACGGGGAGAATGGATCGTGTTGGATACGGGTATGGAGACAGAAATGAACGGGGATACCGCCTAATTGCATTATGTGCAGAACATACTCTTGCCATCACAAATACTTTCTTCAAAAAACATCCTAGAAAACTACTATCATGGAAATCTTCAGACGGAGTAAGCAAAAACCAAATAGATTGTATTGTTATACAACAGAGATGGAGTACATATATATACACTCAATCAAAACTCTAGATGGAGCTGACTTCAACTGAGATCATGAACTTCTCGGATAGAATTTTAAATTGAAACTAAAAAATCAGCAATAATAACAACACAACTGGATATGATGTATCCAAAAACCAGCAGAATTAAGAACAGATTTGCAGCCTTAATGTAAGAACAAGCTAACATGTCGACAGAAGAACTCGCATGTAAAGTGAGATATGTAGATCACAAGCGCACAAAAACACATCTCTCCCCGCCCTCCCATAAAAAGGTGATAAAAATGCAAGCATATATTTCCGAAAAAAACAACCATTGAAGCTAGTGGAAGATAGAAGACATAAAGACGAGGGAAAAAAACATGATTGTTAGAACACATATAAAAACTTACATGGGAAATTATTGAATAAATCAGACATGATAAACAACAATATAATCAACTCATGTAGGAAATAGAAGTACTACATCAACAAGGAAAAAGCAAGATTACGTTTTCCGCTGTAAGAGCAATGCAAAATAAAGTCTACAAAACATCTTTACGCTACGGGTCATAATAGACACGAAGGGTAACACATTAACTGAGCAGAAGGACATCTTACACAGATGGAAAGAGTACTGTCAAGAGATGTACACAGATACAAATCATACTAACACAGTAGACAATACCATGAATTAACAACGGACATGATTCAAGCTGGAGGTGCAGGAAGCGTTTAAATATAATATAGTTTATGCTGCAAGATCTGTATAACTGGTACATGACCAAAGGATTGGAAGAGATACATCTCTCTACCAGAAAATGCCAACTTACAACTATGCGCCAATTATAGAGCTATCGATCTGATAAGCCAAGTGAGTAAAATATTACTATATATCATAATGAAGAGAATCTTCTTCTTCTTTCTGTCCTCATATAAAGAGAATGCAAAGGAAAATAGACACAGAAGTTCATGAAGCGCATGCTGGTTTCAGATAAAGCAGAGAGAGACCATATATTCAACATGAGAATCATAATAGAAAATGTAGATAATTCAGTATAGATTTACATGCATGGATTGTGTATTACATCACCAAATGTGATGTTCACCTTGTGTTCAAGAGGTCATAGATTCGAATCCGGCTGGTCTCTTCTTGTGTATAAGGTCTATTTTTTCGGAGATACTTGTTGATTATAGCTTGAAGTTACGTGTTATGTGTAGTACTCTCGTCAGAGGGCGTGTCACTTCGTTGAGAATGACGAATTACATATGGGAAACCGCGTACAATGAAGTCAATCCTCTACGTATTTTAAACCCTTTTTTAAATCCCTGAATTTGGAAAATTATGAATGACATAAGTTTTCCAAAACATCTCACTCTTAGCAACGCTGTATTAAGAACAAGAAGCAGCAGTAAAAGTAGGTGGATACACATCAGAGTGGCTTAAGTACAGAAAGGAGTTAGACAGGGACGCATACTATCCCCGTACCTGTGTAACATATATACTGAAAACATAACGCAAAAAATAAAGGAAGATATAACACACACAAATGTTCAACCTCTAACCATCAGAGGTTAGCAGATCTCAGAGATCAGATACGCATATGCTACAGTCTTATAAAAAAAACCACTCAGAAGTTCTACGACAAATGATTTTATCAACAACAAAAAAATCATAGAGTAGACCAAAATCTGTTCCTAAATATGAGGAAAACTAAAATTATTACAAATGATAAAGAGACATCTCAACCAAAAATAATAATTGATACTTATGAACTGGAAGATGTATCAAATTATGTGGGTACAAACATAAAAATACTCTAGGGAACTACGCAGTATAAACTAAGAGAAGGATGGCAATGGCGATTTCTAAACCCGTCCAAATAAAGGCGAACTATAGCAATATACAGCTATGATGGTTGGACTCTAAATAAAACAGTGGCCTAGAAAATTGGTTCCTGTGAATATAGATGCTACAGACATTTAAAAAAATATTCCATGGGCAGCAAAAAAGACAGACAAAGAAATATTACACTCATTAAACGTCGAAGATGGTTGGCTCCTAAATAGCATCATAACACGAGAACTGAACGTTTTTGACCATTTAAAGAAGCATAACAATATGAAAGGAGACTTTTCTATCTTGCGCAGGATACTTTGAGAGTGCGATAGAATAACTGAATCTGTTGGTGGTTGCGTCGCTAGGCAAGGGAGAGCTGCTGTCACAGCTTCTATTTCCATTCTCACACTAGATGTTGTAGTGGGGTAGGCAGCTGACTTCTCAACTAATTTCTTGCTATTTTGGTAGGCCACGAAACCCCAACCACACCTGTTTGTTTCTTGTGTTACTGAGCCGTCTATGTAAATTATTGTATCGTGTAGCTTCGAATGCTGAAGTATGAGTTCTTGGATCATTTCCTCTGTTCTGTTGGCAACCCAGTCGTGGCACTCTCTTTCCACCTGTATCACAACTGTTGTCAATAATTTTCTCTCTTTGCCAAAAGTCACCCATTCACAACTTCTTCACACTTCCCCCAGCTCACAAACTCTGAGTAGTGTATATTCTGCTTTATTACCCTTTTCCTGGTTCTACCTTGGAGAAACCTCATCTCCACGATAGGTATATCTCTTGTGCATCCTAGGACAGCTCTCATGGCCTCATTTTGAACTCTCTCCAATCTATCCACCTTTGTTTGCGACAGGGTCAATAAACCTAAACCATAGTCCAACACAGATAATACCACTGCCTGCCTAGACGAAATAATGGAATAATTCATCTTAAAGTAATGTTTACGGGGTTACACATAAACACAAGTTGCTATGTTCGCCATTCGAGTCGAGACCATAATCTAGTCGGTTTGTCTAATCGAGTGGGACTGTCGTCTGGTGATCTAGTCAGTCTGGGTCTAATCTAATCGGTCCGACTAATCTAGTCTGTCCGTCTAATCTAGTCGGTCCATCTAATCTAGTCGGTCCGTCTAAGCGAGTCGGTCCGTCTAATCGAGTCGGTCCTTCTAATCAAGTGGGTCTGTCTAATCGAGTCGGTCCGTCTAATCGAGTCGGTCCGTCTAATTGAATCGATCCGTCTAATCGAGTCTGTCCGTCTAATCGAGTCTGTCCATCTAATTGTCTGTCCGTCTAATCGAATCTGTCCGTCTAATTGAGATTATCCGTCTAATCGAGTATGTCAGTATAATCGATTCTACCCGTCTAATCGAGTCTGTTTTCAGTTTATCTAATCGAATCTGTCCGTCTAATCCAGTCTGTACATCCCGTCTGTTCCATCCTTCCGTCTGTCTGTCTGTTTATCTATCTATTTCTTTGTGGCCCTTGTTTGCCTTGCCGCGTCAGGGGTGAAAGAGTTCTCTAGAGATGGCCTTCTTGTGCGCTGTGTGTAAGCTTCTTCCTCTGGCTTCTTTGATTTTTGTGATCCGTTGTCGTGCTATGCCTATGGCTTTATAGCCGTTATGTTTATGTGTCATGGTCATTTGTAGCATGCTATCTGTTGGTAGTCTGGAAGCGTGTGAAAATAATGGCTACACTCATAAAATTTCAACTCTGATGCACGTACTCCGTCGCAGCGGCGAAGATCTTGATGAGAGGGCCCCCTGTCAAAAAAACTAAAACTACATCCTAGACGAAATAATGGAATAATTCTTCTTTCAAGTGATGTTTACTGTGTCACATAAAAACACAAGTTGCTATGTACGCCATTCGAGACCATAATCGAGTCTGTCCGTCTAATCGAGTCTGTCCGTCTAATCGAGTCTGTCCGTCTAATCGAGTCTGTCCGTCTAATCGAGTCTGTCCGTCTAATCAAGTCGCTCTGTCTAATCGAGTGGGTCCGTCTAATCTAGTCGGTCGGGGTCTAATCTAGTCGGTTTGTCTAATTTAGTCTGTTCTTCTAATCGAGTCGGTCCGTCTAATCGAGTCTGTCAATGTAATCGAGTCTGTCCGTCTAATCGTCGGTCTGTCTAATCTAGTCGGTCGGGGTCTAATCTAGTCGGTTTGTCTAATCTAGTCAAACCCGGATAGACTCAATTAGACGGACGGATTCTATTAGATGGACAGACTCGATTAGACGGACCGACTCGATTAAACGGACCGACTAGATTAGACGGACAGACTCGATTAGACGGACAGAATAGATTAGACGGACATACTCGATTAGACGTATCGACGATTAGATGGATCGACTCGATTAGACGGACCGACTATATTAGACGGACAGACTCGATTAGACGGACAGAATAGATTAGACGGACATACTCGATTAGACGGAACGACTCGATTAGACGTATCGACTCGATTAGACGGACAGGCACGATTAGACGGACCGACACGATTAGACGGACTTACATTAGATTGACCGACTAGATTAGACGGACAGACTAGATTAGACCGACCGACTAGATTAGACCCCAATCAACTAGATTATACGCACCCACTCGATTAGACAGACCGACTTGATTAGACGGACATACTCGATTATGGTTTCGATTCGAATGGCGTACATAGCAACTTGTGTTTTTATGTGACACAGTAAACATCACTTGAAAGATGAATTATTCCATTATTTCGTCTAGGATGGGGATTTAGTTATTTTGACAGGGGGCCCACTCATCAAGATCTTCGCCGGTGCGACGTAGTACGTACATCAGAGCGGAAATTTTATGAGTGTAGCCATTATTTTCACACGCTTCCAGACTACCAACAGATAGCATGCCACAAATGGCCATGACACATAAACATAACGGCTATAAAGCCATAGGCATAGCTCGTAAACGATGGATCACAGAAATCAAAGAAGCCAGAGCAACAAGCTTACACAAAGCGCACAAGAAGGCTATCTCTTGAGAACTCTTTCACCCCAGACGCGTCAAGGCAATCAAGGGCCACAAAGAAATAGATAGATAGATAAACTGACAGAGAGACGGACGGATGGGACATAAGGGACGTACAGACTGGATTAGACGAACAGACTCGATTAGACGGATAGACTCTTCTGCAGCGTTCGCTCTCAAATAGCCACAACGAATATTTCGTGTGATTTATCGCCAGGGAGCGTGAAGTACGTTGTGCTGCAAGTTCCACAGTAAAACTGTGATTATTTGCACCCCGGTTGGCCACTTGTGGTCAGGACGTTCGAGGTCCAGCACATCCGTTTTCGTCATTCCTTTTTTTCGGGTTTGGTCTCTAGTCCGTGACAGCCTGTGTATCTGTCGCCGGGCACGCTGGTGTGTTGTGCCTCTTTGCTGAGACGCTTGTCGAGCACCTAACACATATAACTTAAGCGTGACTTCTGAGTCACTGTGGCCCTCTATGGTAGTACTTCTCAACCTGACACATATAACTTAAGCGTGACTTCTGAGTCACTGTGGCCCTCTATGGTAGTACTTCTCAACCTGACACATATATTCAACTCTTTCGCTATGTGGCATCTTTACATTTATCCACATGTTACATCTGGGATTACGTGACGTCTTTTTAAAAAATGCTGACTTTTTTTTGCTAATTTAATAATTTTCTGTATTTATATCAACATTATAGGCATATCAGAAATAAATTCAGAACAATGTGACTTCGTAGAAGGTGAAGGTACCAACAATGCTATATATATTTTGCGAACAATAATAGAGAGGTCTATAGAGGTTAAAATCAATCTGTATCTGTTTTATAGACTACACAAAGGCATTTGATAAAGTTAAAAATAGTGAAGTTATACACATGCTAGAGAATTTTAACATCGACTGTAAGAATTTAAGAATCATTAAGAACATGTACTGGCAACAAACAAAAGCAATAAGAGTAGGAAATCAATATGGCCCCTTTTTACAAATAAAACAAGGAGTTAGACAAGGATGTGTACTTTCACCAGACTTGTTCTCTTTATACAGTGAAAACATAATGCATGCATTAGTTGATATCCAAGGAATATCAGTGGAAGGACATAATATAATTTAAGATATGCAGATGCCACTGTTCTGATAGCTAATAGTTAAGAAGACCGTCAAGAATTAATTAATGTAGTAGTGACAAATAGCAAAGAGAAAGGTATCTTTTTCTAAACATCAAGGAAACAAGTAATGGTTATTTCAAAGAAACAAAATACCACAGCTTGCAAGATCAAATTGAATGATATAGTATTAAAACAAGTCCACCAATTCAAGTATTTAGGTACAACGATTACAGCAGAGGGAAGAAGTTCAACAGAAATAAGAAGCAGAATAGGGCAGGGAAAAAAATTCATTAAAAAATATATCAAAAATATATTTTAAAATATAATCTGGTCATTAGAGGTGAGGAAGAAAGTTCTGCAGGGCTATATAACTCCTATACTAACATATGGATGCGATTCTTGGACAATAAACAAACTGGGAAATTAGAAGCAGTAGAGATGTGGTTCTACAGAAGAATGCTGAGAATACCCTGGAGTGCGAGAAGAACTAATATGGAGGTATTAGAAGAGTCAAATGTGAGATGGAGCTTAGTCAATAATATAAGAAAAAGAAAAATCTTCAATTTTTTGGCCACATTATGAGACAAGGAGGTTTTGAGAACATAGTCACAAGAGGCAAGATTGAGGGCAACAACATGAGAAAATATAGACAGTTTAGCAACCTGGCATGGCAGGGAAACAATAACGATTCTAATACATACTATTTGAGACAGAGAGCTATGGAGAGCCATGATCGTTTCTTAACCTGACACATATAGCTTAAGCATGCTTCTGATCCACTTTGGTTCTCTATGGCAGTGCTTCTCAACCTTTGTGAGATCCAGCCCAATAAAGAATATTTTTTCATAAAACTAGTGCAGTCTCCAAACAAATTCTATATAAGGCCCTACTTATGAGTAACTAAAACTCAAGGAGAAGCTTGACAGGCCCAGTAAACTTATTGCAGTATCCCAGTGGTAAAATAGCATTGCTCTGTGGAGTGGATCAGCCCACTTCACTCTCAGAATCTCCCTAGTCACCTCTCACAAAATGCATGTCAGGTGAAGCTAACGAGATCGTTTGCTCATTCAGACCCCAGAAACATAAAGCAAGTACAACATAGAACAAATTGATGTTTTGACAAAAAAAGATCTTATAAAGATATGAACAAACTAATGCAGAATAGAACAATACTATAACTTAAAGCTACATATAATTATGTAGTCTATCAGAAACTGACAGAAATAGAATTAATATTGTAGCAAAATAATATAAGTTTGTCATGTAATTTCACAAACTAATCAAATCCCTCTAGAAAGCAACCTTTTACAGTGGAATCCCTCTAAAGGGCATCATGTTATAACAACTTTCCCTATATAACAAACTTATCAAAATCCCCAATTATATTTATTCACTATTGTTTGTACTGTATATAGCGATTTCTGTTATTACATACATATTTTGTCAGTCTGGACCAAGTTGCTATAATGGGATTCCTCTGTATAACAAATTTCCCCATTTAACAATACTTTTTAAAATCCCCAATTATATTTATTCATTATTTTTTTTTTTTTACAGTACTGTATAGGCCCCTATAGTGATTTTCTATTACGTACATATTTCATTAGTCAGGACTAAGTTGTTATAATGGGATTTTATTATTTTTAAATTTCGTAACATTCTCATCCATTCAATTTGTGGATACAGCACAAATGCAGGAGCTACAGAGATAGATTGATAAAAAATAAAAGATTGAAGAATATAGAATATAGATTGAAGAATATAAGAGATAGATTGAAGAAAAATAAAAGTTCGTAACATCAGAACGAAAGTGCTGATGTTACGAACTTTTATTTTTCCAGTTGCAACATACGGCTGTGAAACATGGACTCTAAGTAAAACAGCGGCAAAGATCAATGCCTTCGAGCTGAAATGCTACAGAAAGATACTTAGAATGTCATGGAAGGATAAAATCAGAAACTCAGATATTATAAACACACTGAATATTCCAGAGTGTTGGTTACTAAACACAATAACAAAAAGAAAACTACGCCTGTTTGGTCATATAAAGAGACATAACTGTTTAGAAAGACAAATAATGGAGGGAAGAGTACCTGGGAAGAGGAGAAGGGGCAGACCAAGAAGACGATGGACTGACGACATTAAAGATAATATGAATACATCGCTAGAAAATGCAAGCCACATCGCCCAGACAGAGAGAGGTTCAGAGAGTTCATTGGGAAGACAACGTTCTGGAAGGAATACGTCACATGACACACAGAGATAGATTGTAGAAATTTTCCACTAAAAACTAATTAAAGTTTATGAGTCTATTTTAGTAGCATTAGTTTAGACAACTAAAGAATTGATGTTAAAGGTTGTTACACAAAATGAAGCGGACTCGTTGCTATGCAGGAAACACAGCCATGAGATAGCTACACAAATAGTTAGAAAATAGAATTATTGCACTACTTTTTTATTATCTAGAAAAATGAAGTCAAATAAATTATCATGGCAAAAATGTCACGAGCAGACAAACTGTGAGATAACAAAAATGAGATTTGAATGAATTCTCTGAAAACAAAAAATGATATTTACAAAGTCTAAGAAATCATGTACGGTTGCTATTAAGAAACTATTAAGGTTGCATACACCACTGATTTTCCAACCAGATATATGGCTCACCAGATAGCCACTGATTACTGGTGACTACGAACAAACAATGGAGTATTTGAGGACATACAGATTTGTGTGAGTGAACAATAACAAATCACAATCTGAACAAATATATAATAAAATACAAATATTGTTTCAATGTGGCTTTAATCAAGTTCTAGGCATTTTTTTAATCAAAAACTCACAATGCCATTGAAACTACAAAAAAGATGTGCGTTTCAGTCATCACTAGCCACACACCCACAGGCAGGTATTCAAAAGCTTGCATGTCACAAAAATCTCGTGAACTTATATTGCAATCAAATTACAACACACCTGTTAATAGAATATTACATATGATTTCTACATAATATGAAAAAACCAAATACATGTTTTTGTAATGAACATAAATTTTATTACAGCACACAGTACTGTTTTTATTTTGTATCTTACAGATGACAGTCTTTTTTTGTGTGTGGGAAAATAGAGGAAGAAATATGATAAATAGCGATCAATATTACCAGTAACAAGGATAAGTAGACCTAATTATATTTCCATAAATATTATACCTTGATATTAAATAGAGATCAATATTAACAAGGATAAGGAATTATATTTCCATAAATATTAGACCTGGATATTGACTTTTTTCTGCCCTTTGTTCCTACTATATCATTCTTCCCACTAGATGGAGAGGTACAAAGGGTTTCAAATTGTCAGTGTGTGATTCCCAGGTTTAGCAAAACACTAAGATACTGAAAATGTTGGTCCTTGGAAACAGAAATACAGTGACTGGTGCTGTATTTCTTCTGGTCAACACCTTTAGGGATCATGCCTGTTTGAGGTTGTAAATGGAATGGGAATTGACTACATAAAAAGACAAGCAATATCTCAGACACTTCTATGCTGATACAGCCAGTGGCATTGTCAACACACAGTGATGCAAGACATTCTGGCTCAGAAAACCGAAATGCTGATGCATTGTTGGGACAACTAATGTCGATGTTCTAATATGGGTAAATGTCATTACGGTATAGTGATGCCTAGAGTACACATAGAATGCCTCTGTTGTGTATGGAAAATTATAGAATGGTAACAAAGTTATAATTGTCTAGCACGTGACTAATCGAAGGGAACTGTTCATGACTGAGAACAGACAGCAGCCAAAATGTCTCACTACAATAGGCCTCACTCAAATTAAGAGCATGATTCATGTGGTCATGGATATGGAAAAAAGCTTTGATAACAGCTCCCTATTGCACAAAAAGTGTAAAACAAATGCCGGGGAGGACATATTGTTGAAATTTCTGACCAAAGAAGTGTTGAGACTATGTATGCTGTGGGCAACATAGACAGGGAGCAAGTCCTTGTATTTGAAGGCATAGTAAAACTAGTCTAACTTGACTGTCACAGTTGTCCATTATAACTCACACATAAAATAATTGGGTTCTATACCTATGGAGGAATGACATCTTTCTTACGCGAGATTTATTCGCTGACTGTGAATCTCCTCGTCCGAGGTAGGGGTAATCTACCTACTTCTATGGGTGATAAACGTAATGGAAAAATACATACCATTCTTGGCCATGGATTGGAAGACCATCACAGGCAAATGAGAGTGCATGAGAAATACACAGGTCAATCCCCAGAACCCTGATGTGTTTGGGGAAGAAGCACATAAATCTAAAAATGTGTATCAACCTTAAGTCTAGTTTGATTGTAGCTGTTGCAAATACCAACTCATCTTGTAACATAGACCCAAGTAGAAAGCTTCATCAATAGGTATTGCACTAAGCTGAAGTTTCCCTGAGTAAGCATTAAAGTTTTGAGAAACCACCGCTCCACTGCACATAGGAAACGAGAGAAATTTTCTTGCAATTCCTGGGGATAATAACAACAACAACAACCCACTAGATACTCACCATGCATCATTACTGCAACCTTGAAATCTTGACTCCTTTTCTTTGAGTATTGTTCCCCAGTGACCTGAGTTTGTAATTGCTGATATTACATCATGGCCCTTTATTTGACACACGGGGCCTATTGATCACAGAGCAGATCACCATGGACATCCACTACCTCTTGCTTGCACAACTTTGTGCATATTTTGTATCTTATCTTTTAGATTGTACATTAACATTTCTGAACAATATATCATTTTCATATATCACCACTTATATATTTCAAACTTCAGTTTTTTCTTTAACAAGACCTACCATATATTTTTGGTGAGCTCACTTCATTTCACTTACATTTTTGTTGTTGTTCCTTGATAAACGTCCTTTGGCTGCAACATAAAAACTATCCTTATTTGTATCATTTTTATTTAATAACTAAATTCCTATTAATGATAACATAATTACTTATTAGAATTTTACTATAGATACATAATTCATTTTATATTTGTATTGATTATAACATAATTACTTATTTGATGTGTATTGATTATATTAGATTACTTATTAGATGTTTATTAATGATAACATATAATTACTTATTCTTGTTAATATTACTTTCTATTTGTATTTATCTGGCTTCATCTGTTTGCCTAAATTCTATGGATCTTAGATAAATGGAAATCAAAGGAGGGGGAAAGGCCACAGAAACGAAAATATTGAGAACCACTGGCTTACACATATTGACCAAGCATTACTGCATCATAATACAATACACATTTAGAAACAGGACAGATAGTTTACTGCACTAAATATCACTAATGATCAAACTAATTGACTGTGTTTGTCACCCATTTATGAAGGGGTTCAAAAGGAGTCGATGAACAGTAATACTGTAAACATTATTTGCTATGCAGATCATCAGAGGTGGCTAAGGAGGTTTTGGGAGTAGAGTTGGCTGTCTCATCAATACAAGGTCTAGATACACATAAATCTTATGTTTCAGGACAAAAGGCACAGATATCAAGTCAAGCTGTAAACCATAAGACAACGCATTCCGTTCTCTGAACTACATGCTGCTAGCATGCAGGAGTCTGAGAATGAGTGCAGAAGAAATAACACTATAATTTGCTATTCACATCATAAGATGCTACTAAAAAGAGTTGTGCATTCTTGTTACCATCCTACTGAAAGTGAACTATAGTGACATGCTAAATTCAGACACTTCAGTTTGAAGGTGCAGACATTGCAGTCAAACTGTAAAGCATTATGCAGTGCATTCTGTTCTCCTGGCTACATTCTGCTAACTAGTAGGCATGTGAGAACAAATGCAGAAGAAAACTGCTTGTGTGTTCTTTTCTCATATTTCTTAACTTAACCACCTGTCTCAATTTAAACTTCAACACTGTACTAAACATATGTCATTGTCCATCTACCTCCCTACCATCCTGCTAAAAGTTACACAAAATTCAACAACTATAATCAACAATAGATAGGAAAACAATATAGTCATCTTTCTTCAAGCCCTAATTATTGCACATTCCCATGCAACCAACACACAACATAACTATATATATATATATATATATATATATATATATGGCTTTCAAGTTCATGAATATAAATGCTACAGATGAATTCTAATAATTTACTATAGCCAGCATAAGACAAAATGTGTACGTAAGAAATAAAATAGAGATGTCACAGGTCCAGAGGAACCATTGCTTTCAATAGTGAAATGCCGAAAATAAGCATGGTTTGGACATGTATGCAAGACATGATTCCTTGTAAAAAACAATACTGCAGGGACAAGTCGAAGGTGGAAGTAGCAGAGGACAAATAAAAACATGGACAGACAACATTAAGGAATGGACAGGACAATATTTTTCCTCACTCATTCGCATTGTTTAAGATAGAAATTGCTGGAGGACTCTGTGCTGAAGCATCCAATGTGGTACCCCTACGACACTGACGTGGTACTATCTAGTAGAAACCAACACATATTGAATGAAACAAAGTTTAGTGAAAGGATATACACTGATGTATATATATATATATACACTGATGGATCTGTAATTAGGCATGTTCGCAGTGCTTGGGCCTTTACAGCTCAGTGCGCAGGTAAAATGATCAAGGAGGAAAGTGGTGCCTTTGTGGTCACTACTAGTAGTATGACCATGGAGACTATGGCGGTGACCAAGGCATTTGAGTGGCTATGCAGACAGAAGGTAACGCAGGTCTGCATATTGAGTGACTCTATGAGTATGATTAAGAATGTACAAATGGGTCTCATTTGCGAACAGTGGATTGAGGCCTTGAGAAATGCGAGCTTGAAAGCGGTTACATTTATTTTCGTGCCGGGACATGTGGGCATTCGAGGCAATGAAAGAGCGGATCAACTGGCATTGTGTGCGATTGTGGCACAGGGCGATGGGGCAATGGATCGCGCTGACGTTTTGAACTCCTTAAGAGATATAACACACTAGAGTGAGACTAATGTGGGTGATGATTCCTTTTCAATGGCTAGGATTAAAGATCAGGGATTGAAATGCGGTGTTGCTAGAGGTGAACATTTTGGAGGGCGCAGAAGAATGATGGTCAACCAGCATAGGACCAGTACTGTCAGCAGAAGTGTGATGGCGGATACACTCAAGGAGAGATCGGAGCAACTATGGATGTGTCCAGTTTGCAGTGATGATGATCCGACGACTAACTAACTAACTAACTAACTAACTAACTTAGTGAAAGGAACTTTAGTTACATTTACCTGTAGCTAGGGTATAAAGGGACATTAAAACATATTATACAAATGAGACAATCAGAAATAATGCACCAAATTTTATTGTGACAAGTAATCTTGCATAAGAACGAGAGAGCGTAAAATCTGGTTGTTGTCCTTGATGTCCACATAAATTCTGCATGATAATTTTTAAGATGCTATAGAGATGTGACACTGGAGAAACAATGTGAATTGTTTCTCCAGTCCATGCTACCCCACACTCGTGCAATGTGCAGAGCACCATTGTTTTCATTGTGCTTCTATAACGTGCAGCAAGTAAAGCGGCAATCATGTGTACTTCATACTAATTATTTCTGCGCACTACGCACTGAGAGAGCCCCCTCCCCAGTGTGTAGCAAACTGAAGGAATGTAGAGTACAGATATTATCAACAGGTAGCAATTTTTCCGCTTTGTAGAAACAAAACCGATTCCTGCTTATTTCTGGGAAGACTCAAACCGTCATGTTTGATTTAGCAGCAACAACTACCAGCAAATGATCATGCGCAGTGACTATCTAAAAAGTGGGATTAAACACCTAAACAGTGTATTGGCATCTACTAGGAAAGAACCAAAGATAAATATATATTTAAAATGACTCATGAAATTAAAAAAGTAAAAAAAGGAATGACCACAACATAATGTACATTTCATATAACATAACGCATGAAATACTCATCATACGTAACATATCATACAATTTTATGTTTTAACATCCACATAAAAAAAATATGGAATTATAAAATCGAGTCAAAATAACCACCAGAGGTATTTTTGTTACATATATGGGTATCAAAGACATTATTAACATGAGAATAAAATGATCAGACAAGAACGCACAGACAACAATAAATGTGGCTCCCATATTTATATAAACAGCTGAGAATAACCGGGAGAAATGTATGATACAAAATATTCATATATTGCATTTAGGCTCATTATGTGTTCGTAGGACGTTTATGTTAATTGTAAATGTGATAACAGCAGTGAGGTTATGTTAATGTTGATAAAATAACAGGAAAGTTATGTTGATGGTTATAGATAACAGTTAATATTGACAAAAAGAGAAATTTATGTCGACATACTTTAGGAATTTATTTCAACAGTTCTAAAATAATGGAATTAATGTTGAGAAAAAAATAGGGATTTGTTAATGGTAATAAAGTAACAGAATTTATGTTAACACTTATAAAAATAACAGGTATTTCTTTTGATGATGATAAAATAACTGGAAATTTATTTTCATGTCCACAAAATAACAAGGAATTTGTTAATGGTTATAAAATAATAAGAGCTTTATAGTTGCGGTCATAGCATAACAAGAAATTAAAATAATATGGAATTTATGTGAATGGTGATAAAATAACAGAGAATTTATGTTAATGTTGATAAATTAAACATGGAACCATGTTAATGGTGACAGAATAAACATGGAACCATGTTAATGGTGACAAAATAAACATGGAACCATGTTAATGGTGACAGAATAAACATGGAACCATGTTAATGGTGACAAAATAAACATGGAACCATGTTAATGGTGACAAAATAAACATGGAACCATGTTAATGGTGACAGAATAAACATGGAACCATGTTAATGGTGACAAAATAAACATGGATGTTATGTTAACTGTGATAAAACATCAGTGAATTTATGTTAAAACAGTGGAATCGCTTTACAGCATATATTTTTATAACAAAATTTCCTATTCAACAATACTTTTCAAAATCCCCAATTAGGTTATTCTTTAATGTATATAATTTTTACATCGAATTTCGGTAATTACATCAATATTTCAACAGCTCAGATCAATTCATTAGATAGGGATTCCACTGTTGCAATAATACAATAGGGGTATTACTTCAAAGTATAGCAGAAATTGTATGTTAACAGTAATGGAGACGTTACATTAAAGATAATAGTGTAACAGAACTAGAAGTGTTACATTAAAAATGTGATGTTTATGTCATGTTAATAAGTAATATTGTAAATAGAACTGGTATGTTATGCTAAAAGTAATGATGCAACACAGATGTTGTGTTAATAGTAATAATATAACAGGGACATTATATTAATAATAATATAACAGGGACATTATTTTAATGGTAATGATTATAACAGGGATGTTATTTTAATGGTAATTATTATAACTGAAATATGTTGATGATAATAGTATAGTGGAACGTTATGGTTATGGGAATAATATAACAGGGAGTTAATGTTAATAATGCACTAACAATTTTATGTTAAAATTAAATTATGTATTGCTAATAACATAACAATGTCATTATTTTGATAATAACAATTATATTAATAGCATAGTGGTAAATTTATTTAAATTTAAAACAGCAGTAAATTTTATGATAATGGTGGTTACACACGAGTATTTTAGTAGTTCCTATGCATACGTATATGCCGCTGATGATTGTTGTATGCGTATGCTTACTATATTTGAGATTGCCAGTGGCTGTTATCAAAAGAGTAATGATAGCTATGACTATGATTGTGAGAATGAAAGTATTGATATGTGTAATGATAGTACATTCAATGGTGCAACAATAATGGTTGGTAACATATTTGAGTTTATAATGACTGATAACAATTAGAAGGTGGTAATGTGCATGTATTGTTGATATATTTGATAAGATAATAATTAGAAGATGGTAATGTGCATGTATTGTTGATATTTTTGATAAGATAATAATTAGAAGATGGTAATGTGCATGTATTGTTGATATTAAGAAAAATTCAGCTCTCAAACTTCATGCAAAATGTGGGAAATAATCTAGCCATCATGCTTTAGATAACACATGAGAGATAATCCAGCCCTCATACTTCATGTAACAAATGGGAAATAATACAGCCCGTGCAATGCATTAACACAATGGAAATAATATATCGCTCATTCTTTCTGTAACATATGGGAGATAATCATACCCTTATACTTCATATACCATATCCTTTATGTTTTCCCTTTCATACAGAAACTCTAGGTAAGCTTGACTTTGGTTAATTAGTTAAATCTCTTCAACACCAGAAGGCAGAAATATTTAGCCTTATTTAAATCTTGGTTGTAACTTGGGGTCATTATTACCTCTAATATTTTATGGTAGTGCATCCTGGTATAACCTAATTGGACTTTGTTGTCCACTGGTTGGAAGGGCACACCTCTCCAAAAGAGAGGTAAACTCATTAACTACTACCAATTTAGCCTGATATAACTAGCATAGACTTTGGTCTTAAGTTGAAAGGGCCATGCCTCTGCGAGGCTTTAATCTCACATTTCACTAACAAACAAATTGAGAATTTGCATATCTTTAAAGGTGGTAGGCAAGTTAGTTGGCTAGTCTGACAGACTCAGCTCTCAAACTTTCTCATGGTTCAAAGCACAGACAAGTTGACTGTCCACATCAGGTATTTCCTCACACTTGTGTTCTTGAAGCTAGTCTGTCAGCTACCGCATTACCCTGAATTCTAGCAAAACTAGGCAATATATCTACATATGTCCCTGCAGGTGTGAAAAGCCAATATCCACTCTATCTACTTATGGTCAGATCTGCAGAAGAATAACAAGTTGGTTGGCCAAGAAACATGCTACACTCTTGGCAGGAAGTGATCTCATAGGTACGTTCACTAACGTCTCCACACACCAGACACTTCCACATGTGCTTAGATCTTCACTTCAGTAAATCTCTCAGGTTATAGTGGCTAATGGTTCTGGTTCAATGTTCTGTGTGAAATTTTATGTGTTGTGTTCTCTCAGAGCTATGCAGATCATAGCTTTCAATTAGTGCATCTGACTCAAGCTCATCAACCTCAAAATCCTCCAATCGTGTAGACTCTCATAAAGCTTTGAGTATGTCTCCTTTATCCATAAGTTGACTATCAGTTTTGGTAATAAAATCAACCATCTTGTCAACTCAGTTGTTTCTATATTTGTGGATCTATGCGTACTATTCAGTTTTGTAGATCTATGCATACTATTAAAGTTTTGGGGAAAACTGATTTCCAAGCCTCCCAAATCAAAATGAATACCCATATCTTCTGAATTGCTCATCACAATACTTGGAATTTTGGACAAGCTTCGTTTCCACCTCCTCCCTATCTTACCATAAACAAACTTTTCATTTTGGTTGTCATTACTCTGGATATTGCTCTTGGTGTTTCTGCCCTGGATGGTTACCCAATTGACCCCCGTTTAGTTTTAGGACTTGATTTGATGGAAAACAATTTGACAAAACGCCATTGAATCAAATATCTTAAGTTGCTGATACCTCATGGATAGTTGAAAGGGACTTAACACCTAATGTGACACCATGAGTGTATAGACATCAATTCTAACAAGTTTTATATTGTGTTAGAAAATAATAATTTCTTCAATGTCAACATCATCAGACTTCAATTCTATCATAATTTATTTATCGGATTTTTAATCAATATTTATCAATATTATTAATATTATCTGTATCAGAGAGGTACAGAGCATGGCTCGGACAGCCAAGGTGCCAGGTGTAATTCCTACTTCAGGCAATTATGCATCCGAACTGTTAAGAAAGAAATGACAACTTACTTAAATGCAAAATATTGCTCAAGGAAATACTTACAGCCAAACAAATTCTAGATTGATTTCTAGGTCCTGAATATGCTACACCACATGGGGTGACAAAACAATAAATATTGTATGCCCTAGCATATGTATTAACATATAACTATTTTCAGTCAGAAAACAATATGTACTATTTGAGCAGAATACATAAACAGTTCACTATTTTCCATCAAGAATACAAGTTATAAGATTATAGACATAACAATATGAACACAAGCATGAAATAACATGCATGGCTCAAAATATGTACATGCGTTAAAACCGATTATGTACATTCATTAAATTAGAGAATTATGCGTATAAATTAAAGCATAATCTGTGGTAAATTGACACACATATTAAACAATGAAGAAATCAAATTTCAGTAAAACCAAAACATTGGCAGGTAAATGCAGATAAATCAATTAGAAAATGGGCAGGAAATATTGTATGTGAGATTCAGGACATGAATATGCACCATTTGTGCCATGTTTAGATATGCCAAAATATACAATCTTCAATAGATTTAGTGGTTGAGATATGCCAAAATGTACAATATTCAATAGATTCAGTGGTTGAGATATGCCAAAATATACAATCTTCAATAGATTCAGTGGTTGAGATATGCCAAAATATACAATCTTCAATAGATTCAGTGGTTGAGATATGCCAAAATATACAATCTTCAATAGATTCAGTGGTTGAGATATGCCAAAATATACAATCTTCAATAGATTCAGTGGTTGAGATATGCCAAAATATACAATCTTCAATAGATTCAGTGGTTGAGATATGCCAAAATATACAATCTTCAATAGATTCAGTGGTTGATATATGCCAAAATATACAGGTACAATTTTCAATAGATTCAGTGGTAGATCAAGCAGGATATACCTGACACACTTGCAGGTGAGATCATAGCTGCAGTTCTATTTATCTTTACCTATTGATACTTAACAAAAGATAAAACGATTGTAAAAGAATTTTACATGCCTTTAATACAAAATATTAACAATTTACAGATAAAAGTTGTTACAGGAGCACACTGGATGAGCTGGCGGCAAAGAGAGAGGAAATTAGTGCACTTGCATAAAACAATTATCAAACTAAAAAAAGGGTTAACATTAAACTAACAACTTTAACAAACTGGTATACCATACAAAGAATTTACTTCAATACACTAGTAGTGTTAGGTCCTTTTCAGCAAAATGGTCACCAGAAAGTGTCAGCATCAGAGCAATCGCACAGTAGATCAGTGATTCAGGTAACATTGAGTATACCAGGATTAGAAGTTAATATGAGCAAATAATAGTGTGAGTATAACAAGAAAGCACCTGCAGTTGGTACGCAGTGCTCAACAACAAAACTGAAGATTGAAAGATGGGATTATCTCATAAAATAAAGCCCAAGAAGAGACCAGGTTATCTTGTTGAGTGTCAGAACTCGCAACAAAAAAAAACATCACTTGTAAGCCTACATCCAAATTTATAATAGATACAACTGGCTTCTATCATTGCAACCTGGTAAATATGACAACAGAAAATATCTTACAGGACTGTCTCCAGTATGCAGACCTGAGTACAAAGACACATCCAACATCCGTCAACTTGAAAGAGAAGATGTATGGCAAAGAGGAAACCCTGAAACAGACATCAGACTATATCATAGAATGCAAAATCAAAATATGAGTTTAATATGATCTCTGAATAAGACAGTAATGCCGCAAAATGAATGAAAAAAAACATCAGTATAGAAAACAATGACTCAACCAACATAACACAATGAAAAGTGACCAAATGTTACGCTTCCTCCATTTACTAACAGAAAGATCATAGTAGCAATGACAGTACTTCCATTATTAAATATCAAATACCAGTCCTGATATTACAAACAGATAGCTATTTTTATACTACCCACAGGACACTCACTTTGAGCACTACTATGTCAACTCAACCAAAAGTACCAGATGTTAAACTTCTTACAGTACAGACAACTATTTTTAGACTACTCACAGGACACTGTCACCACTGAGCATATCTATAATGACTCACCCTGTCACATATAGATTATACTTGCGGAGATGGCTCCCAGGCATCGGCGTTGTCTTTTACACCTGCCCTCTCTCATTAGGCTCAACAACTTCTGCCATCAATTACCATGCATCATGTCCAATAAATTAGCTATGTATAGGGCATTTTTTCGCTTTAGCTTGTTGAGGGCTCCTAACAATTTTTTTGCAGAGACTCTGCTGCAGGTCAGACTGTTGTTTTATTAACAGTGAAACTAGGAGTCATGGTTGTTTGACTCCGTTTATTTTTTAGCTGCACTCGAACAATATTTTGATCACTTACCATGATGAACATTTAAGTTTTGAAATTACTGAAACTAAATGAAGGGTGGCTTCTAAATATCTTCATAAGAAGCAAGCTACAGTATTTTGGACACTTAAAGCGGCATGATGATATCGAAAGGCTGATTCTAGAGGGAAGAGTTTTGGGTAAGAGAAGATGAGGAAGACCAAGAAGATGATGGACCAGCGACATAGAAGAATGTATGCACATGTCTCCTGCTTGCCTGGAACAGAGAATTCATTCAGAGTATCCATGTTCTGTGTCATGTGAGCCAACATTTTTTCGGCTTTGACAGCAGGGTAGTATAATGCTCTTGTGATGGTTGCCTGAAAACTAGTTGCTATGGGACCCCCTTGCAGACTGTCTTTGTTCTGTAGAATATGAGTATCGTATTGTCTATTCTTTTCCCAGGTGAATGATGGTTGATGGTATTCACACTCGCTGTTAAATGTAGTGATGGGAACCTTGTCATTCCAAGGCCAGATATGTTGCCTTGGTTGTGATGAGTCCATGTTTATTCAAGGTTATCTTGATCTTTTCTATGTCTACCTATGACTTGATACCCAGATATTCTTTTGTTATATGCTCTTCTAGGTATTTAGTTTGGGTTCATTCTCATAAGTTGGCTTAAAACTTTAATTGCTGTCTTTCGATATGTTCAAAACATTGTATTATACATACTCTTTTCCTAATTTCTTCATTTCTTATTTTATCTAGTTTGCAACATCAAAATAACATTCTCTATATTGTAACATCAAAATGTATGTCTGCATGTCCATCATGGTCAACCAGAAGTCCAAACAATAACCATGCCTGCAGGAAAACAATAGAAAACAAACTCAGGGACTTGAAAACAGTCATTAACAGACAGCAAATTTTATCTCAAAAGTAAATATTGAACTCTGTGGTAGGAGACCATGGAACCCAGAAGAAGAATGATGGACATGGGATATTTTATTTCTCACAACTTCTTGATGTAGTAAAATCACACTATGGAGAGGTTACAGTCTAGCAGAGTACACCACCAAGACAAGAGACAGGAGATGGAGATACGTTGCAGCCAACCTTCGTTACGGAGACGGCACTTAATGATGATGACTTCTTGATGAAATTACTTGTTTCTCTATCAGTGAAATTCTGTAATCTTTTACACTTGTTGTACATGAAATAAATAGGAGATGAACTAGACAAAAACAAAAATAAACCATTATGATCTAATGCACATGAAAATTTAACAAAATATGAGTGGTGAAAAACATAGAACTTTATATCAAAATGAGCACCTTTAATACAAATGTAAATACTCTCTCTGAATAGAAGGCTTCTTCAATAGGCATTGCAGTAAGCTGAAAGCTGAAGTCTCCTGGGTATGAAAGAAGCTCTGAAAAACCACCACACTACACATAGAAAGTAAGAGCAAATTGCTTACAATTATTGGGGATAGTAACCAACCAACCAATACAAATGTAAAGACTGCTAATTTTTATGGCTCAAAGATGTTGGTGATTACAAAGACAAACAAGTATAGATTAAAAGCAATTGTGAACAACTGTTGGAGAAATATTTCAATTTTTAAATAGCAAGATAATGTCAGAAATGAAGAGGTGTAGATGAGAACGGGGCAGGAATCTGTTCGCCTTAAATCATGTCTAGAAAATGGAGATGGGTTGGGCACACTCTAAGGTAGACAGAAAACTATTATAAGACAGTCATTGACATGGAATCCAGAGAGAAAGAGAAGACAGCGAAGACCTAGAAAAACTTGGAGAAGAAAGACAATGAAAGTTCTCAATCATATTGATATCACACAGAAAGATCCAGATAAGAAATTTAAAAACAGGGTGAATTTGCCTGGGGTTTATTTGATTGACGTATACCACCTATCTGTAAAGTTTCTCCAGGAAGCATATGTTAGCCCTCATAATTCATAATGTTTTATTTCAAATTTTTTACTATGCCCAATGCCACTTGTGTCATAACTAAACATGAGAATTGTTAAATCCATCTACTCTACACTATTGTATAGCTCAGAAACATGGATAATGGACAAACAGCTACAAAACTATTAATGCCTTTGAGATGTGTATATATAGAAGTATAGGAAGAACTTTGTGGAAAGAAAAGAAAACTAAGAGATTAAGACTACAATAGATATGAAAATAAACTATTATGCCCATGTGTTGTCAGGGCCCAAAATAATAGCTACACTGTTACCTTTCATATATGTATTGTAGGAGAGATGACTAAAGATGTTTTGGGGTGGAGTGGCTACCCCATCCCTTGTAGGGTAAAAGTGACTCATAAACCATGCTGAAGTCAGATGTGTCAGGTTGAAAGCCACAGATATCACAGCTAAGCTGTAAACCATGACACAACACATTCCATTATCTGGACTACATCCTAGTAATCTGCAAGAGTTTGAGAACAAACGCAGATGAAGAACTATTAAAGGAAACAAAAAGTTAAATTATTTTGGATATTACAGACATTTGTTGAAGATCTTACTACAAGGCAGAGTTGTGGGGAGGCAAGCAAGAGCTAGGAAGAGATACAAGAGGAAGAGAAACATCATGAGTTGGACAGGAACAGTCTGTGAGATAACAAGGCAAAAGAATGGATGTCCACTGCAGCCAATCTTCACTGAGCGGGTGGTGTCTGATGATGATGACTTATGTCTTGCAATGATGAGAACTGGACTGATGATTGGTATCTGGGACAAGAAATGTTTCGTGTATTAATGATTTATATGCGAAATCCATTGTATATATAGGAAATATTCATAATGTACAACTGGGGTGCAGAAATATAAAATTATACAATAGAATAGTTATTGCACAGAATAAAATATTGAAACTTATGAAAATGTGTTTTAAAAAAACAAATTTGTAGTTTTCACTAAACCGTAGAAACCACACATAAAGTTTGCAAATTGTAAGTACAATACACTAGCAAAATATGCATACCAAATGGGAAAAAAAGAGTTATTTTAAATATCTGAGTTTTGAAAATTTAAAGCAAAGAAAGGCAGCACACAACTTTTACAGAAATCTGGCAATAAATTAGACCATAGAGAAGTATGCAGGTACATGTCAACCCTGAGAGTGACTGGGTAAAATGTGTGCATTATCCATATGAGATTTTAGTATCGTGGTATATGTTTTGTATGTTGTCACTAACTCTATCTCAGATAGAGACCACATTCAATTTTTTTATAATGTTTGGGAGCTGTGGTAGTGTCATGTTAAGTCATTCATCCACTGACCAGCAAACAAGGGATTTTAATCCACTTGAAATAAAAATTACTGCTGTGCTTCACCCAGCGGTCAGATGTAGGGTACCAAGGCTCATGCTCTAGGAAGGTTGAGGAATGGTGCCATCACTACTGAGCCGTGAGATAGATGACTCTGGTCAGGAGGGTTCTGGTCAACCACTGACTAGGCACATTTATGGGAAATTGTTTCCCGCATTGGTTTCATAACTCATATATCCTCTACCTTTGTAAACAGCAACATTTAAAAAAATCTAGTATAATAGAATAATTCTTCTGGGCAACAAAAATTTAATACTCAGTTCTCTTCTTCCAGAAGACTTTTTAAAAATCAAGTATGGAGATTGACTGCCAGAGTTTCATTTTCTAACATCCATCTTTCTTAGATCAAATAAAGTTGTCTCTATAATTGAAAAAGCATGACATTTAATGATATATGATTTTATTTCTACTTCTATGATCCAGTGCCTAGTGGACTTTCGCCCAATGCCCAGTAGGTGTAGAGATGGTTGTCAGCTATTGCTTTACTTCATACAGTGAGTTCTACTTATCTTGTCTTGGAGGAAGAATACTCGTTCTATCATTCGGCAATTTACATTTGAAGAGGTGGTGGTCAACAGTTTCATGATAATGTTTACATAACTGACAGTCTGGAGTGTGTTGTGGTTGGATTCTGTTCATGTGTTTATTAAGTGGTATGCATTGGGGCCGGAGTCAGAAGATGGTAATTTAAAGCATTATTAAATAACATTCATCAACAACCATAAATATGTCAGCTGCAACCATTGATTCATAATACTTATATTGAGCAACTGCTAATGTTAACATGACAGCCATATTGTCAAATACTTTCTCAAACATTTCAATTAATAAATCTAAAGATAAATATCAATTCAGAGATATTTGTTTCTATGTAAGCAAAAATACACTATCAAGATCTCACTGCAACAAGGACTTCTCCAAGATTTTTAGTTTTTAGTTCCTCTTTTGACATGTCCTGGTAAAAAATAAAAAAGCTGACACATAATTCATATAGTTATATATATATATATATATATATATGAACTATGTGTCCGCTTTTTATTTTTTATATATATATATACTGTATATATAATTCTATTTTAAACCTTCATTTCAACTCCTGTTTGATCTCTCTTGTAGCAGCAATGGTTCCACTATATTTTTTTTAGCAGGATGTAATCGAGAGAATGCCGATGTGTTGTGTTTTCATTTTATTTGTGTCAATGGTCCAACACATCAGACTGTGGTAGAAACTGAAATGTAATGTATATAGCCCACACATTTGTCATTCAAAATTATGCAAACTTGGACAGTTGCAATACTTCTGAGAAGCTTACTGAGGTACATAAAATTAATGAATATGCCATATAACATAAAATTAATGAATATGCCATTTAAGTTTTTACAAAACTCATCCTAGAATTCAGATTTCCATTTGATTATATAATTAAATTGGTTATCTGCTATTAATGATAATTTTAAAGTGCTGAAAAGATTTTTAAATGTCACACAAGTGATTAGTGACTAGGTTTTGACATGTCACATAAGTGACTAGTGACTAGATTATGACAAGCCAGACAAGTGATCAGTGATTAGGTTTTAACATGCCACACAAGTGATTAGTCACTAGGTTTTGACGTTACACACGTGATCTGTGATTGAGTTTTGACATCTCATACAAGTGACCAGTGACTAGATTTTGACATTTCACAGAAGTGACTAGGCTTTCAGACATGGCTAGGTTTTGACATGGCACTCAAGTAATGAAGACTTGGTTTTAGAAAATGACTTGGTATTTTAAGTGTTTTAGCAACACATCACATCAAATAACAGGTTTTATAAATCACCAGGTTTTGAGAATTGACTAGGTTTTTGATAAATGCAGTTCTGACAAGTGACTAAGATTAGACAAGTGGTTAAGTTTTGACCAATGTCAATGCTTTATATGAGATTAAGTTCTGTCAAATCACATTTCCGAACATAAAAAATACTTTCTAACTGAATATAATGAAAGCGACTGCAGTAAAACTGCATACCAATAGGTAGAAAATAGGAATACTGTATACCAATAGGAACATGAAATAGTTTTACAGTTCACAAAACTTACTGAATCGATGTTTTGACCAAAAGGCTTTTATCAAGAAAAATAAGTAAAAAGGAGAACAAACAATAGAAATAATAATAAATAATAATACTAGTAATATTGGAAATGGACTGGTATGTGACATTTAATAATGGAAATACTGTCATTGCTTTTAGTTATTTTTCTGATCTTTCTGTTAGTAAATGGCAAGTGTCTAGATTATTTGTAATATGAATAATTTTATTAGCTATATTTTCTCATATTATTTAGTTTATTTTGTGAGTTTTAAAACACTTTTTTTTTGCTCGGTGAGTTGCCCGAAAGAATATACAAGACTGGAAAAAATATATAATTTTTAAACTTAAAAACATGGAGCAAATGAGAGAGTGGTTAAAGAATATGTTCAACAAGAGAGCTGTGGGTACCATTAGTATGCATACACATTATCGTGTGCTGGGAATAGATCATGGATGTGTCCAGAGTGCATCACTATCTATTTGGAAAATTAAACTAAACATCAAGCAACTACATTTTATCAGGAGTAAAACAACAAATTTAAATGGGGAGACTACAGAGATATAAATTTCATGGGTAAGGTTGACACATCAACAAGACAAGGATGAAAATTTGCCACCAGACAAGTATAACCAGATCTTCACTACACTTTACTACACCCTCATCACCTTGAAACCATGCCACTTAGAGTACATCTTTAAGTCTTCTTCTTCTTCTTCTTCTTTCTGTCCTCATGTACCTTTCGGTGTTGAGGGGAGAGTGAGTGTACGGTCTTTTGCCCTTCTATTTGCCTCCTCTGCTGTTATATTTCCGAGTGTCTCTAATACACTATCTATCCACCTTTTATGAGGGCGTCCAATAGGTCTCCTGTTTTCGTATCGTTTGTTAAGTGTTTTTTGGATAATACTTTGCTCTTTCTGTCTGGTTATGTGGCCGTACCATTTAACTTGTTGTTTCTGTATGTATTCTATTGTTGGTTTGATCCCTAATTGTTTCCTTAGTGCTTCATTCCTGATTTTGTCTCTCAAGCTAACTCCAATCATATGTCTCACACATTTCATTTCAGTGGTGTTAATCTTAGGTATGTATTGTTCTAGAATCTAATGTCCAAGTTTGACACTGATAACACAATGTTGGTAAGAAAATGGTGTTGCCAAAACAGCAAATTCTAATGAAGCAAATGAACTGCTATTTACAGATGACCAGGATTTATTCCACAACAGCATTAAAAACCTGCAAGACCACCTAAACACAATAGACACAGCAGGCAAGCAATTTGGAATGAAAATCAACATAGACAAAACAGAAGTAATGAATATTGCAAGAGAAAAGGAGAACATCAACATACAGATAAATAATAAACAACTAAAACAAGTAGATGAATTCAAATATCTGGGCAGCACATTGAGATATGACAACAAACAAGAAGCAGAAATAAACGCAAGATGTAATAAGGCCTGTCAGATCATTGGTCAATTAACACCTTTACTAAGAAACAAAGATATTACACTAGAAACAAAGATATTACACTAGAAACAAAGATATTACACTAGAAACAAAGAAAGCGCTTTTCAACACCATTTTCTTACATCTTTAAGTAGACCAAAATATTAAAATAAGAGGGTGCTAGATTGGGACTATAATTTTGAAGGGGGAATACAGTCAAACCCAATTTGTTGATTGCTTCCCATGTTGTCAGACATGTGAGGGCATTCACTGTTGTTTAGGAGAAGCAGCTCAACTGAATTTTTGTGAGGCAGAACTCTATGGAACTTTTAAAATTTAATACAATTTAATTTTATTAGTATCTTGATGTAAAATTGTGAATTTATTGTCTCATCTCTTGGCATGCATTCATGAGAATGATACCTTCAACGTCCCAAAAGACAGTGATCGTCCTTTCTGACTGAATGAGCCATTTTTATTTTTTTCTCTTCATAATCATTAAGGATAATGCTGCTCCATCGACTGCCTTTTTTTTGTGTCAGGCTCAAAGTGAAACACCCAGGTTTCACCACGTATCTTGGACAAAATATCTTTATCAGCATCGAAATTCTCCAACAACTCAGAAGAAATTATTTTTCTTTGACATATGTAGTTATCTGCAAGACTTCAAGGAATCCATCTAGTGCACACCTTTGAGAATCCTAGTGTTTGTATAACTTCAATTGCACTTCCCTTACTGATGCAAAGCTGTACGGTTAATTGATAACTTGTAATGCTCCTTATACTATGAGTAATGACATCAATGAGGTTCAACATGTCTGGGCTTAAGGCAGGGCATCCAGAGCAAGCCAAAATCATGCAGCTCAATCTTTCTATGTGTTGAAATGTTAATTGTCTGAGTCAGTGATTGATGGAACTGACATTAGCTGAGTGAGTGACTGCTGTAACTGACATTAACCGCACAATTTATTATGAAAATCCCTCCAATATTTATTTTTAGTTATAAATGTTTCCTGTTGTCCTTCAATCATGAGTTATATGTCTTATCTCAACTTCTTACTTTTATCATATATTCCTGTGGATGACATGGGAAAGGAGGTTAGTGGACATTACTCCTTTGTCCTTTGTGGTAGACTTTTAGATGGTGGAGAATGCCAGATATACTGTCACTGCAGATGGGTCAACAAAACTGACAAAAGAATGATGAATTACTTCACCCAGAAATATAAGCTACATTCCTCAGAACATAATTCTGGGAAACTGCAACACTGGAACATCTCCCTTTGGAGACTAAACATGCATCCAGAAATCCCCTAAAATAACCATGTCTTTGAGACAACAAAAAATTATATTAACTTGGGTGTCATCATAGCTGCTCAACTGAGAAGAACCTGTGTTTTTGACAGACAGTCTATGGGCAGTCACAAGTGACCTACTCACAGCTGAAGGGATTACTTCATCATCATTATCAATCTCTAGAATATGATAGACATTATAACATAATAGATATCCATGAATACAGGTCACAACCATGTGATTATATCTCACAATAAATTATTCAATAAGTTCTTAGTACAACAAAAATTATAAATTTCTGTCAGACAAAAGTAGTTACAAACAAATATATACTTGTAAAAGTATATATAGATATATCAAAGCACATGTGTAAATACTGTTATAAAATATACAATGAATCTGGTTTCTGATTATTTTAATTTGAGAAAAAAATTGACTATGAGTTATGAGTGAAGGCTATTATCAGCAAACACGGAATAGGTGATAAAATTTGCTAACAAGATGTGAATGTTAAATTTATTCACTGGATCTCATATTTTAAAGCATGAAATGCAATTATGTTTGAAAATAATTTAATGTAAAAAAAAACAAGACACGCAAAAATTTAAAATTTATGGCTGCTAAAAAGAATAAATCATACCAGTGCTCAAAGCAAGAAATATTTCTGCTTAAAATAAAAAATTATGAGACATATCAAAAAGATCATGCAAAATCTCAAATAAAAACATCATATGAAATCTGAAATGCAAATTCATTTAAAATGAACAAAATTAGCATATAAAATATAAGGAAACATTACATCATGTTACATATCAAAAAATTACTTCATGGGCACTTCAAAACAGGAGATCATGTGATACTTCATAATATGTCATCACATGATATCTCAACTCAAAACAAACTACATGCCAGCAATTTCAACTTAAAGAAGCATTTCTTAGTTTAGTTTTTTTCATTCTCACAAACAAGTCTGTTTCACTTAGCAATTGTTGCAATGCTACAAGCTAAACAAGACTGATAAGCAATATGTTCTTTCAGACAGTGATTCAGTTAATTTATAACTAGTCCTAACAAACAAAGAAGAAGAAAACATACACTTTCTGAAGGAATGTTTAACATATCTACAGGAAAAATTATAGTTTGATCATCCCAAACAAAAAGCATTACGATTTTTTAATTTAAATTGTTAGATCTATTATTACCACACTTTTGGTCCAAAGTTATTTGTGCTTTCTTATATATTTCTTTAATAAAATCTCATGTAAGAATTTCATTATGTAAGTTATTTTTTTTTAAAATTTTTGTCTTATCTTGTCCTAACCATTTGTGTCGCTGGGCATCATGGGGAGCCAAAGTCATTGTTAGCACAGTGTCTGAAAATTAATTTTTTAAATTTGTAATGTCTTATTTGTAGTAGAGAATCTCCTTGGCACAGTCATTAATACCATTTCCTTTGTGCTCAAGAGGTCATAGGTTTGATTCATAGTAATGACATCTTGTTCACAAATGCATTTTTCAGCTTTGAACCTATGGATTATTGCGTGAAGCTATGAAGTTATTTATGTGCTATAAATGGTACTCTTGGTAGAAGTGCCAATTTGTTTAGAGGTGTGGAGTATATATGAGGAAACTCAAATACAAGGAAGCCAATTCTCTACACCTTTCGAGCCATTTTTATTTGCAGCAATTTGTAAAAAGCCTTACATTTTTTTTGCTAATTTTTACCAATTTCCAAATTACCCAGAAATCTTTTAATGAGTATAGTAAAACATACACACAAGTCATCCAAGTTTACTGCCCTTCTCTGATAGGACCTCGCACTTGACCAAATGTATCCAATGTCATGGGTCACTTCTAATGTATTTTAATGAACTATTTAATAGATGACACAAACTTAGTAACATCTTCAGAGTCCAGTACCAAACTTCAATGAGAGGAATTTTTTATTAAAAATCATTTGCAGTAATGCAGTGAAATTCCTCTCTAGCTCATCCAGTTATATTTATTCTTTACTGTTTGCACTGTATTATAGTGTTTTTTTCAATTATTATACATATTTCATCGGTCAGGATCAAGCTATTATAATGGGATTTGACTGTACTAAGAATAGTTGAGGTAATATAGAAAAAAGTGCAAGAGGCAGTTTTATTAAAGAAAGAAAATAAATATTAACAAAACAACATATTGACCAAAAGGTCTTCATGCAGGCAATTAAGAGTTAGTTTATAGTCAAAAATAAATCGCTTTTAGGCAGACATAGAAGATAAAAAAATGGAATGAATTAGCAAAATGCTCTCTTAAAGGGAATATGTTAACATGAACATTATAAACTCCATGACAATATTATGACAATGTGTATCATTACAATTGCTGTACACGCTACCGTTCTTCAATTTTTCACTGGTAATCACGAAGGAAAACTATGAGACAATATTATCAACATCCATACAAGAAGAAAAACTATGAGACAATATTATCAACATCCATAAAAGAAGAAAAACTATGAGACATTATTATCAACATCCTTACAAGAAGAAAAACTATCAGACATTATTATCAACATCCATAAAAGAAGAAAAACTATGAGACTTATTACCAACATCCATAAAAGAAGAAAAACCATGAGACATTATCAATATCTATACGAGAAGAAAAACTATGAGACATCATTATCAACATCCATACAAGAGGGAAAACTATGAGACATTATAACACATATGCCCACAAGAAAGAAAACTATGAGACATTATAACACATATGCCTACAAGAAAGAAAACTATGCAAAATTATTATGAATACTCATACAAGACAATAATAAGACATTACAAAACCTGCAGAAGGAAAACTGATACATTACCAATATTTATACAATAAATCCAATGAACTAACTGGTGACTAAGCATCTGACAATATTGCTTTTACCAAACTATCAATAGATAAATAGCCAATACAGGACTGGAGTCACTTCAGGTAAAAGAAAGAGATGGAGTTACAGACATTTCTAATATAATACATGACTTTGTGTCACTTCAGATAAAATACAGGGAAGAGGTTATGGACATTTCTAATTTTATGAAGCACTAATCAAGCAATATAGAACTGATTTACATCAGGTAAATGAAAGAGACAAATCTAGATATTTCTATTATGGACTTTTAGTCACTTCAGGGAAAAAAGAGAAGTTACAGATATTTCTATGATAAGGACTCTTAGTCGTTTTTCATTCTTTCTCAAACTCTCATTGGATATCTCTTATAGCAGGATGTTCCTTCTAGATTTTCAACAGGATATAGTCAAGAGAACAAATATGTGTTGTGTCACCATTTTATTTGCACACCTAACACATCCACCTTCAGGTTTAAGTCATTTCAGGTAAACAAAAGAGATGAGAATACAGACATTTCTAATATGACAATGTGAAGGACAGACACCTTGACCAAAGCAATTCTGATTGAAAAGAAATATTTTATATAAATATATGATAGGAAATTTGTCTTCTTTTCACTTTTTTGTCCAAAACATTTGACAGATTTGAGATTTTGTTTTAGAAATTGGACACTGGGAAAGAAAACTGTAATTTAAAATAACCACATTTTTTTAGTTTAATTTTTTTTTTTAAATTTAATCAACAGTTCAACTGAAAATGTGTTACATGAAAAAAATGTATTAAACAGCTGTGCCAGGCCAGGAGACAACAGAAAATGTGACAGCACCATCCACATGTTTGAGAATTTCAACAGCAGCAGCATGGTTTATTGAGCGTAGACTGTGTTCATTCACTGCTAACAGAATGTCTCCACACCTAGAAAATCAACAGACACAATTAACATTTGGAACATTTGTGAAATCTTGAAAATATTTCAACATGCTAATAACACCTGTAGAAACAAACTCAGAATATAATAACAAACATAGAAAGTGTTTCAGTACAACATGTGTGAGTCTATAAAATATTTTCAAGTTTAACATTCTTCTTCTTCTTCTTTCTGTCCTCATGTACTTTCAGTGTTGAGGGGAGAGTGATTATATGGTCTTTTGCCCTTCTATTTACCTCTTCTGCTGTTATATTTCCGAGTGTCTCTAATACACTATCCACCTAATACGAGGGCGTCCAATAGGTCGACTGTTTTCGTATCGTTTGTTAAGTGTTTTTGGATAATACTTTGCTCTTTCTGTCTGATTATGTGGCCGTACCATTTAACTTGTTGTTTCTGGATGTATTCTATTGTTGACTTGATCCCTAATTATTTCCTTAGTGCTTCATTCCTGATTTTGTCTCTCAAGCTAACTCCAATCATACGTCTCACACACTTCATTTCAGTGGTTTTAATCTTATGAATTGTTCTAGAATCTAATGTCCAAGTTTGACACTGATAACACAATGTTGGTAAAAAAAAATGGTGTTGAAAAGTCCTTTTAATCATTTCTTCTATGAGTTGTTCTTCCTTGTCTTTAATGCTGCAGATGTTGATAGTTGCTATTTTTGTTGTTACCGCTGATCTCTTTTGCGTGTGATGTGCCTTCCTCTCCATTAAGTTTCTTATTGAGCACTTTGTGTATCCTCCGTCGACGTGCTAGGTCAGTCACAGGTTAAGTGTAACATTAGCAACAATATAATGTCTTTATATAACACTAGGATAGAGGAAAATTGGAGCCAACAGAGATGTGGTACTTTAGTACAATGCTGAGAGTATGGACAGTTTAATAAAATGGGGGGGGGGGGAGAGAGTCAAATTCAAGTCCGGGTTACTTAATATTATCAGAAAAAGACAATTTGTATTTTTTGTTTACATTATGAGGCAAGGAAGTCTGGAGATCATAATTACAAAGGGACAACATCAACATCAGTTCCACTTAGATGTATCCTAGGTTAATAAGGAGAAAAACATTTTACCTCCAATGCCATATTTAAATCACCTGTGGTCATCACAAATATAAATATTGGGTCTCTCATGAAACTCCAGGAATACTTCGAGCCGACAACGACTTGAGCTGAAACAACATACTGTGCAGCAAATGTGATGCATCTTTATGTGCTCTGTGAGTATCTCTCGGCAGACTCCATAACTGATTCCATTTATATAACAAGTATCGTGAAGTGTTTAATGGGGTTGGTTTTTTTATGGCTCAGTTGAATAACTTTCTCAATATTGTTTGACATTTTGACAGTGATTTATAATTCTGAATGACTGTCATTTTCAAACAACTCATTATCAATCTTCAAACATGTATGACATTCAAAAGTTCATAGGTAAATCTAGAATTGCCAACCAAAAGTTTGATAAAGCATTTGAAAAGTAGCAGTGACCGATACTTTGAGTTTATTGCAAACCCTGTTTGCAAGTAAGAACTATGTTAGAAATTTTCAGCTATCTTTAAAGCACAGAGAAGTCTTTAACACAAAGAATACATTTCTGATTTCACAATCAAACATTAGTTAAAATCTTGGTAAATACTGGACTATTTCAGGGGTACAATTAACAATATTACCTTAACAAATATTGGTGACTGCAACAGCAATGCAATATCTATTTTCACGGCCTATAAATAATCCCTGCACTCTGTATCATGAAGTATATAGTAATTAAATTATACAGAAAATTTACTGCTAAATATCTGCAAACAATCTACTCAAATCTGAATAAAAACTTACTTAAGGCGACCATCTTTGGCAGCAGGTGTGTCTGGGACCACAGACTTAATAAATATGGGAAGGTTTCCATGGCTACAGTCAGCCCCACCTACTATAGAAAATCCAAGGCTTCCAGATGGTGATCTCAACAATGTAATTGTTTTAACAAGGCGGCAGATTCTAGGCAAGAAAAAATAAGAGGGATTTCTTGTTTAAAAACCACACAACATATAAGCAAATATTTTATAGTACACATTTTATTGAAGAATTCACATTCTTGCTAAAATTCTAAATTATGAGTTCCTAACCATGAGTTATGACCCCAAATTGGATTGCCGTCTGAAACAGTAAGCTAAAAACATTTTTGCAGTAATTTTCATTTTAATTGGCATCTTAAAGTTTGAATAATATCATTTTAAAACATAAAATAAAACCAATAAAATTATTAAGCGAAAAATACTATATTAAGGTTATAAAACTATGCATAAAATGATGAGAATTGAACCAGTCCGTTCTACGGCACCAAATCGCCTAGCAACAATTGCACACGCGTTTTTCAGTACTTGACTAACCGCATCTCCAAAAAAAGATGCGATTTCATCAAGCCATTCAAATCGTGCACACAAAGTCACCCCAACGGACCAATCGAGACAAGGACTATTACAACAACAACAAACATCCCGTACAGGTATTGAAATATCCTCAGTAACAACAAACACATAACATAATATCCGCATTAGTATATTCTCAAGAATTTTTAAAATATTATCCTCTGGCTTCCTACTTAAATTTACTTGTATAAAATGATGAGTAGTTTTATATTTTACCCTACTTGAAACCTTTTTTTAAATGTATTAGGGACTCTTGTAACTTTCTTTCTATACAATGGTGGTCTATTGTCTATCCCCAGGTAAATGATGGTTGATTGTATTCACACTTGCCATAAAGCATAGGGGTGGGAGCTTAAGCTGTCGTTCCAAGGCCAGACGAATCGCTGTGGTTGCATTTAGTCCATGTTTGTTCAATGGTGGTCACATCTCTAAAAATGTTGGAAACCTGTTAATGTCTTTTGGGCCAAAGTTGCCACATAGAGCAGTAGTAACTTTTTACATATTGAGTACCTCATTGCAAGTTGCTGTAGATTTTGTCTACTGCCAAAGCACAATAATGAGCTCTCACTGTTCATTGCTCTGTATAGAGTCTATTTTTGGTGCCTTTTTTTTCATTGGCCCGTTGTCATTCACATGAAGGTTTGATTAGGAAGTTTGTTTTAATCTATTCTTAGTACATGGCCAATGTAATTTCAACATCTTCCTCTTACAAAACTTGACACACATTATTAGTTTGTTTCTTTCCTCGTCAAATTTTTTGATTTAAAATATGTCCATTTTATGTTCAATATACTTCAAAGTCACTTTTTTTTCCCAAAGGTGATTAATTTAGTGTCTATTGCTTATATGAATTTTCAGCTATGTCAATACTAGTAGTTTGCACACATTGAACAGTCTTGTAAGTTTGTTAAATGTTCATGTTTATATAAGCTATTAAGTTTGTTAAATTTTTAAAACTCCAGACCATAGAATGACTAGACATTTTGTTTCTGTAGACTTATGCATAGCCCAGTTGTGATACAGAAAAGCATTGGTGACAATTTTCAGTCTTGTTAGACTCCTGTTTCTACTGGGAACCAGTAAGATCTTCCTTACCTCTGTTCTTATACAACAAACTGAATTTAGAAACCTGTGGTCTCTGTAATATTTTTTAAACTATGCACAAGACACATCTGAGCACAATTAGAATGTATACTTGTAGTGCCAACTCTATGACAGCCAGGAGGTTCGCAAGAACCAGCAAAACATTGAACAGAACGAACCTATAGGAATTCTAACTCACTGAGGCATTTGTAACCAGTAAATCCATGATGGGGTGAAGTTATGATCTCCCTGAGTAGTCTCCCTTGAGTCAATGACTCTGAGTGTGAGAACCTTGACTTCTGAATTTTGACGGATCTGTTTAACACTTTCAAGATGGGTGAGGTTGAGAAGGCTGGTTGAGTTGATGGACAGAAGGATGTCTCCCTTCTGCAAATATAAACAAAACAATAGTTGAACATTAATTCACACAGATTCACAATATTATGATTCAATTCAGACTAAATCAGTTAATGGAATAATATATTTAATGATCTTAGAATTCCTGATGTGTTTTCTTAGATTTCAATTTCGATCAAGTATAAATGTGGATTCAAGTTGCCAGAGCCCAAGATAGGATCAAAGAATAGCAACACTATTTACTTTCCATGCATGCTGTAAGAGGAGGCATCTAAGGAGGTTATCCTATATAGGTTCAATGTGACCCAGAAGCCATGCTGAAATTGGATGTGTCATACTGACAAGCACAGATATTGCAGCAAAGATGTAAACTATGACAAAACACATTAAGTTCTCCAGAATACATCCTGCTAAACAAAAGGAGTTTGAGGAAGAACATAGAAGAAGATACTTTTGATTGGTAAAATTGATCTCTTTTATCCAGGCAAGGGCGTCCTACCTCTAATGATGCTGACTATTCTGATGTTTCACTTTCCCATTAAATTCAGCTTTTTTTCTTAATTCTTGATTATAAGCCTGCATCATAGCACAGGGGACATTACCATAATGCTCTGCTTTCTGTTCTAGCAGACATCCAAGACTTTGCAGACTCAAGGCCCCAGTTAGATGACTACATTCTTATTTTTCTGTGTGTGTTCTCGCACTTCTGCTGGTTGGCAGGATATAGTCTGGAGAACACAATACATTGTATCACAGTTTACATAGCTGTGATATTCCTGACTTCTGACCTCATACATTTTTACCTGATGTTAGTATTTGCTATTAACTCCACCCACAAATTCCTTAACCCCCTTTTTTTCTTTTTCTTTTCACTTTATACCCCTTTATGTCTTGTAGAGTCAGTGGTAGAGGAGTTCTCTGGAAATGGATTTTGTGTGTGCTTCATATATGTTTGTTTTCGTTGACTTTTATTTCTGTAATTCATTATTTGCAAGGTCTGCTCCTGGCTTTGTATCCACTGTGTATGTACAGTAATACTTTTTGAAGGGCAGTCTGATGGTAGTTCAATGTACACACTGTTCAATGTATCTATTCTGAATTTCCAGGCACTATACTCCTGTAGGTTACCATTTCTTTCAGAAAGAAAATCTGTTAATTCGATGCCGTAAGGAAAACACATTCATTTTCATCTGCCATTTTGACGGAGTACTATAATTAATTATTAAGCAACATTATTGGTCCGTAATGTAGAAAAAGTTCTTGTTCCTTTGTTATTTTTCATTTACAATATGTGACATTTAGTATTTTTACTATTTATTAATTTTATTAGCAATAGTAATAATGGTACATGATCTTTTTTGTTTTCACTTTTCACTTCTTATTTTGTTACTTTCAACTATGTCAGATATCCTCTAACACACTGGTTATTATTTATATTGTTTCAGTGCTCTGGCATCATATAATAAAACTAGAAATCTTTTTTATGCTTCGAGGGACGGGCATGAAATAAAAAATTGTCTCTAAAGAATCACAGGAAAAAAATTAAGAACCACTGACCCATAAATATTTCTCACCTTCAATACATTTGTCCGTCCTACACAACCGTCTAGGTTAATGTTTGTAATGTAGACTGGTGTGTCACCTCTATGGCTAGCCAGGCCTCCAGCTATGCTCACACCTAATGTCTCAGACAAATCCTGACATTAGACACACAAAAATATTGTGAACACAGGAACACAGTACATTTTAACACTTGCACGAACTGCATTTGCAAATTACTTGTACTGCCATTCAGAATTTATTACTTATGTTATGCAAAAATTATCTCAAATGAAAGAACTTTGGGAGTTCCGGTGGTAAAGCTATATTTCATCTGATTAGGGCAAGCATATTTCCAGTAGCAATTTACGACTGTGAAATATGGACACTTAATAAAGTAGTAGTAAAGAACATTTCTTCCTTTGAAATTTCATCTTCAAACTCCCGCTGGATCTTTCTTATAGCAGGACATTGGCCCTCCTAGATTTCCTGCAGGATGTAGTCCAGAGAATAAAAATGTATTGTGTCAGCATGTTAATTGCGTCAATGGCCCAATACATCCATCTTCGGTGGATTCCTTTGAAATGATATGCTACAGAAGAATATTCAGAATATCACGGGCAGTGAAAAAAATGAATCAAGAAGAAATAAGAACAGTAAATGTAGAAGAGAGTTTTCTCCTAAATAACATCACAACAAGAAAGCTGAGATGTTTTTGCCAAGTAAAGTGATATAATAGCATGGAAAAACTAGTAATAGAAGACATGATTGTTGGTAACAGGTAAAAGGGCTGCCCAAGATGAAGACGAACAAAAGATATTTCAGAGTATTAAAACACTGTACTACATCAGGTCAACTAATCCAGAATCTTGAGTTGTTCAGAGCATCTATAAAAAGACTATGTTCTAATGTCACCTAAATAATATACAACCATTTATTTTTTAAAACATAAGAAAGAGAAGGCAAAATCGATAGAGATAAAAACAAGATGTAGGAAAGCCAATGCTTTATCAGTTGTCACCACTCCTCAAACACCCATCACTTTGCATGGCTTCAAAATGACGATAAATAATATTTTTATATGAACTTTCTTTGTCTTACCAATGTCAAACATGGCCCTTGATAAGGACACTAGCAAAAAAAAAAAAAGATCACAGTGAAATGAGATGTTTGAGGAAAGCCATAAATGATACCAGAAGAGACTAAGGGAGAAATGAAGAAATCAGGATATATAAATAAAGACCATCTCAAGTCATGACTACATCAAGAGACAGCAAACCAGATGATTTGGCCACATCATGAGAATGGAACCAATGCAAACAGCAATTTATGCATACAACAGCAGAAGATTGGGTTACAAGGCACAAGGACGACAAAGAACTAGATGGATGGAGACAATCAAAGAAGCCTTAAAGTGACAGACTGAACATGGCCAACACAACCCAAATGGCCAAAGACAGACAATCCCAACTTTCCTACATGACGCTTAACAGTAAAAGTGAAAATGACAATAAAAAGAAAGACATAACAAAACGAAAAACATTACCTCAACATATTATCATATTATATTTACTGCTTCATGTCAACATTTCATTTCACATGTGACATACTCTCATGATCTTTAGTCAGTGTTGATTTGGAATTGGTCACAGTTGATAACAATATGTTGGACTTCGCTGATACAATTCAATTTCATGATCAAAACTTTTGTTTGATTTGAACATGCTACTGATGTATACAATTCTTACACTTGTCTAAAATAACACTGCAGGAAACAGTGTTTTACTGAGATAGTCATAGATTGATAACATCAAGGAATGGATAAGACTTAAATTCTAATTCCATACTCTCATCAAGCAGCAATCCAGAAGATGAGTAACATCTTGTGTAATAATTCATTTTCAATAGAAGTAAGAAAGAACATACTAAAATGTTACATAGAGCCCATACTGTTATATGGAAGTGCTTTATGCTGCATCATCCTGGACTATCTAAGCGAGACGCTCGACAGCTTAACTCTTTTCGTCTTCGGTGCCTGCGAGACCTCATGGGAGTACGTTGGCGGGGTCGTGTGCCAATATGGAAATTATTCAGAGGTCTCGTATGCAAAGCATCCATGCAATGCTGACTGGGTCCTGGCTTCGCTGGACTGGCCACATCGTCCGTATGCCAGACTAGCGCCTTCCAAAGAGATTGTTCTATGGGGAGTTGTGCGAAGGTGGACGTTCGAGTGGAGGGTGGAGAGAGTGCTTCAAGGATCACCTGAAAAGCTCTCAAGAGAGCTGCGGCATCGATCCTGGCTCCTGGGAGACTACAGCACGTGATCGCTCAGCTTGGCACACTCTGATCACTGCTGGCATCGCGGGATTTGAAGGGGAAAGAACACTGCGGGTGGACGCAGGAGGCAGAGGGTTCTCCTACCCTGAACCTTCAGCACTCCTGCATGCACTGCAATAGAACTTTCCGTGCACGAATTGGACTCATCGGGCATCTACGAACTCACAAAATAAATTAGTTAATTACCAATTTTAATTATTATATATATATATTTTTTTTTCATCACATTTAATGTTTTTTCATGCCATGCTCATCTTCACTTGTGAAGGAGGAACATCATCATCATCATCATATGGTAGTGAAGCATGGACAATTGACAATATTGCAAGAAAACATCTGGAGGCCACAGAGATGTGGTTTTATAGAAGAATGTTGAAAATATCATGGACAGCTAAAAGAGTAATGCTATAATTCTACAACTGGTCAACTCAAATAGAGAACTTATTAACTGTATTAGAAGACGACAGTCACAGTTTCTGGGTCATGTCATGAGAGAGGTGGGTTATAGAACATCATAACAACTGGAAAGATCGAGGATAAGAGAGACAGAGGAAGACAACATGAGAAAATGTTGGATGGCTTGAAAGCCTGGCATGATGCAGAATCATCAGAAACTATATTTAAATGTATAACAAACAGACGACTGTGGAGAGACATGACCGCCTACGCCTGAAGGCATGGTACCAATGAATGAATGCTCTCATCCGTATCACAGATAACAGAATAAAGTTGAGATATCTATTAATGCAGCACCGTAAAGGGTTATAGGATACACTACATACTACTTACATCTATGTTATGTGTCCTTTACAGAATATTGTCCTCACTGCCACTCTGTAAGTCTCGTGGTTCTGTGTGAGCTGTCCATCCTCTTCCAGTGTCATGTTTAGAAGGTCTTCAATATCCTGTGTTCATCAAAGTCTTGGTCTGCCTCTTGCTCTCTTTTCTGGAACTTTTTCCTCTATGATTAATCTTTCTAAACCACTGCGTCCTTTTATATGTCCAAATATGTTAGCTTGCATATTTGATAGTTATGAGGAGTCAGTCTTCTTCTTGAGGTCTTTGTGAATGCCTGCTTTCTCTCATCTCTCTATCCATGATATTCTTAGGACCTTTTATAATCCCTGTTTCGAATGACAATATTTTCTTTACCATTATGGATGCCATTGCCCATGTTTCACAAACGATACGTTGCAACTGGAAAAATATAGCTTCTTAATAGATGTAGCTGTTTTTTTTTGTTTGTCCCTTGCCATAGATTTTTCATCTCTGATTTCTTCTTCTTCTTTCGTTCACTTGAAACATGTCTATATCTGTAATTCTGTCTCCTTAATAAAACTCACCGTTTTTTGTAGTTCATACAGTGTCCCATAGAGCTTTGATTCCAGTGTTGGAGTTGTCTGTCTTTGGCCATTTGGTTCGCATTGGCAATAGTCAGCCCGAGTCTCTTTAAGGTTTCTCCATAATAAAAGCTCTGTTCATTTATGTTCATTCTCAACAAACACCTACCAGATCTCTCTTATAGTAGGAACAATGGTCCTACAAGATTTTCAGCAGGATGTTGTTTCCTCTGGCCAATATGTCTGCCTCAGCGTTTCATGCTCAGAACACTCTTGTAGTATATGTTTGGCACTCTGTGCTGCCTGTCCACATGGCAGTGTTGCCAATCTAGAACTTTGTATACATGTGACTGCGGAGTCGGTTGTGTCCTGTTCTGAGGCGTAGAATTAGAACTTGTTCTAATCTATTCATAATGTGATAGTCATCTTGTGCTGGTGTTTGTGGATTTCTTTATTGACTTGATCATCTGTTTTTTCTGATGGTAGGTGATTGGTATATCTGGTTGGTCTTCGACAGCACCTTCCTTAGCCAGTTGGTCTGCTTTTTCATTTCCTGGTATTCCACAGTGAGAGGGTATCCACTGCATGGTTACCCTATACTGGTACGACAATTCACTAAGTAGTTTTTTCTAGTCTGTTAGTTTTCCAGAATGGAGAGCTTGAAGCACTGACCTTGCATCTGTCAGGAATACCACAGGCTGTAGGCCAGAGTTGGAGTTCAGCAGTTTTTTTAGCTGCCACACTAATTGCCTGGATTTCTGCATCATAATTATTGCAGAATTTTCCTGTTGGTGTTCTGATTGTATCTCTAGGCTTGTGTGGATATTCTATATATACACCTGCACCTCCATTTCTCACAGCATTCGTGCTGACCCATCTGTGTATACTCTGACCCATATATCTTGTGGAAATTCCTCATCCAGGAAACTGAGGGTGACTGTCCTTCGCTGTACACTGTTCTGTTCGTCCTCGCTTAGTATTCCTTTCACATGAGTCTGAATGTATATTGACATTCCATGCCTTTCACTACACGTTGTTTGTTCTGGTACCGACCTTAAGGGACTGTCAACTTTAGGTAGGTCTGTAAGTTGTCTACTGAGTCATTTAACTTGATGGATAAAGCTGCTTCTTGTCAGTCGCCCCATTGCTAGATTTTGGAATCTTTCCTTCATTGGATGACTTGGCATACACTTAAACTTTTCTGCTTGAATTAGTACTTTTGTGTCTCTGCGTTTGCCAAGTGTTTGCATTCTTCCCATTTTCTGCATCTCTGCTATGGGTGTTGATTTCATTGCTCCAAACATTATTCTAAGTGCCTGGTTTTGCACTTTATCTAGATCTTGTAATGTGGTGTTTGATGCAGGACACCACGCAGCTGAACCATATTCCAGGTGTAGTCTTATGCCTTGCTGGTAAACTTTACTGAGTATATTTCCACTGGCTCCCCATGTGGTTACACTAAGTTTTCTCAGGATAGCTAACTTCCTCCTGGATTTTGTTGTTGCTTTGTTTATGTGCTGCTTCCATTTCATCTGTGATGTTTTTGTAGGGCCATTGCTAATCTCCTGTAATTTCCTGTGGTGTTGATGGTTGACTTGAGATATTCAAAATTGATGAAATTTTCTAGTTGTTCTTTTATCAGTTGTGGTCATCATGAACTTCTTAGCATTATATACATCTCAGTTATTTGCCATTGCTTTTTGAGCTAGTCTGGTTGCACATCTGTTACCGTCCTTGATAAGCCCTTAGTCAAATATGGGGCATTTCCAACTCCCACCTTCGAAGCAGCTGTTGATAGTACAATCTTCCACTTTCTCCACCAGCAGATATGTGTACTGTAGGTGAGGACACCTTTGCTACATACTACTACTTGTTTTAATTGACCAGACTGCTGAAATTGACCTCGACAATGTCTAAAATGAACTCTATATATGGAAAAAGTAGAACAAGTGCAGCAGTGAAGATCAACTTATATACATCTTGAATAATGCCTATTCTATTGTATGGATGTGAGAGTTGGACACTTATAGTGAAAATGAAGAAATAAATATTGACTTTTGCAAACACATTTTACAGTTAAATATTTTGCTTCCATTATAAAGAACATTAAACCAATGTATATGTAAGATACATAATGAAGGCTCTTGCAGGTCAACAAGAACATCTCATGGAAGGCTACAGTGTTACTTTTCTTTGCTTCCCTTTCAGAGCCCAGTAACAAATGATTGTTATGTGCTGATAGGTAAATCTGCTTACTTTAGTGATGGTGACAATTTTCTCCTTACACACCAGGCACAATGGTGAAATAGGCTTCTCAAGATCATCAGAAAATGCAGCATATCTGCTATTTTCTGCTGCAGATCGAATTATATCAGGTGTCTGTGGTCTTGACCTTCTTGCAACAACAAACTGAACTCTGTCAGGACTGGAGATAATGAGGGAAGCTGCTTGTTCTTGAGTTCCATATGAAACATCTTGGCCATTAATTTCCAATACTCGATCATCCATTTTTAACCGTCCATCACAAGCAGCCAGTGTGCCAGGAATCTGAGTGTATAATAAATGAACTTATAAATATAAACTGTTTCCGGATCTACTCAAAAGAAAATTAACGTTCATGGAAAAAAAATGGAAAAGCTGGTTTGAATCAATATCTCTGATCAAGGCAATCTCAAAGTTCTCAGTCCCATTCAGCACAGGACATTCATGCAAACATTATAAACTTTCCACCACCTCAGAATGTATGGGTAGCCATTATCAGCTGAGAAAACTGTACTATAACTCCATGCATTAGTAATTATGACTAGATCACTACTGCTATGATACATAAACTTAACAAAGCAATATTCTATCATTGAAGCAACTATTTTGAGTGGAAACAAAATGGGCATTGCCCCTTCAATGAAGCAACTTATTTTATGTGGAAACCATTTCAAGCGCATCTGCATACATGTAAAAAGTTTCCACATAAAATAAGTGCATGTACACTTACACAAACATACTTATATACACATATATATGTAATGAAACTGTATACTGGCTACAAATTATGAATTAACTTCTCAATTTATAAATCAACTTTACACAGTTTCACAGGTACTGAATTAAATTCACATAGTTTATACAAGCTCAGAATCAACTTCACATTGTTTCTATAAATTATACATCTTCTTGTTCTGCATACACATACTCTTGCAGATTAGTTGGATGCCTTGGCTTGTTTTAAACGTGTGCCGCTAGGTGTCATGAAGTGCCCAAGTCATCTTTCTTGAGCTAACTGTGATGTCGCTGTCATAGTGCAGCCTTGGTGTTCTAGTATTTCTCTGATGTCATCTATCCATCTTCATCTGGGTATTCCTCTGTTTCTCTTTTCAGATGATTTTTTATTTAACGGCAATTTAGTTCCATTCTGATTAGGTGGTCTTTTGATCTTTTGTGTGTCTATGTATTCTTTGCACATTTTTGTTTTCACCAGATTTCTTATAGTGTCATTGTTTATTCTATCTATTTTTGTTACCCCCAAGTGCTGTTCTCATGCACTTCATTATACATACAGTGAGTTCGTGTTCTAGGTTCTATGTCAGGGTACAGGACTGGCATTTGATGCACAGTGTTGGTATGAAGATTGTGTTCATTAATGTTCTATTGGAGATCATGTCGATGTGCTGGTGTTTCAACTGTGGTGCCAATTGATTTAAAACTGTTTGCTTTCTGACATCTTGTCTCTATTTCTCTATATTAGTTAGATGTAGTTTTGAAAAAATGAAATGAATTGTCATAGTTTACAACTTGACTGTGAAATCTATCCCTTTGGGCCTGACACATGAGACTTTAGTATGGCTTCTGGGTCTCTATGAGATGGGGCTGAAAATTTCACCCCCAATCCTCCTTAGTCGCCTTATATTTAGTTGCATGACAGGTAAAAATTGTGTTATTCTTTGCACCCTTTTCAATCCTTGTCAATATACAGACATGTATTTATAATTAAATTATAAATCAACCATTTAATGTATACTGATTTATGAATCACCATACTCCATATCATTTCAACAAGTTAATAATAAAGTTCATATAGTATCTACATGTTGTGAATTAACTTCACAAAGTTTCTAACACTTATGAATCAACTTCACAACTGTTATTAAATATGGTCTAAATGGCAGCTTACCAAAGTCAATATGTATACTCCTGGTCCATTTCTGTCAAAATAAAAGACAATTATATACAATGCAGCATGGAATGTTAAAACCTATGGGTCTCAATACACTTCATTTCCATATATATAAGTAAAGTTTAAGTTTCCTATTTCATGTTATTGGGTCACATTGTGGAATACAGTATTAGGCCACTTTTTTACATTGACCAACGGCAAACCTAGAAATACCTTTGCTTTTCCAGGAGATCTGGTAGTCAATGCCTTCAGTTTGGTCGACCTAGGAATCCTTTGTGAATTTAAAATATTTGAACCTAGAATTACTCTACTCGACAAGGAAGACAGTCCACTAACAAATGAGCTACTGTAGCCCATGTATAAATACACAAACATGCACACACAATTTTTTCTCACTTTATGTGTCTGCAGTCCTGCATGTTTTTTGCTTTGTACCTTATTTTTCCAGGGGAGGAAAAGTTCAGAAAAAAAAGCCAATCTAGTTAATCAGCTTTATTGGCTTATTTTTCTTATTACATATTACATTTTTACTTCTTATATTAGCTGATTTTTTTCCTTCTCCATTTGTATTGGTCTTTTTTCTTAATTAATATTGACCTTTGCTACAAAATAAAATTCAGGACTTTTTTTTGTGAGATGTAAAATGTTTTACTTCAGATTCTCTGAAGCCTATTGCTATTACCTGTATCTAGTGGTACAGTTTTACTGCAGCCCTACCTATTAATGATTAAGGAAAGATATGGAAACAGCATATAATATTAGCATAACAAAATATGTTGTTAAAGTGTGTTTTTTCTATCTCCAAGAATCACAAGCGATTTGCTCTTACTTCCTATGAGCAATGGGGCTAGTTTCTCAAGACCTTTATTTTAGACTAGAATAGACTCTCTGCAATATGCAAGGGTAACTTTGAGAATCTTTAATTTTAACTGGAGATCTCCCTAGCATAGTGGCTAAGCTGTTCACCTCGTGTTCAAGAGGTCATGGGTTTGAATCAAACTACGTGTCGTCTTGTGTACGAGTGGATTTTTTTTTAGATTCCGGTGGATTATCACTTGAAGCTATGGAGTTACGTGCTATGAGTGGTACTCTCTGTAGGCAGTGTGCTGCTTTGTTGAGATTGATAGAATACATATAGGAAACTGAGTACGGTGAAGTCAATCATCTGTCTTTTGAACTTTGAGAAATCTCCCAGAGGTAAATTCCAGGTATTTTGTGACTTTTCTACCTTTCTGTAACATGCAGAGTTGGGGTCATGAGCTTCAGCTCTCCTGCCAAGCATCATTTCATGTCAGAGGTGTCCATAGCTACCCAGCTCTAAACCATCGTCACTGGGATGGGTAAGGCTACCAGCTATGCATTTCCACAATCCAAAGGGGATGTTCCAAGTATGTTCGGTGCTAACATATTTGCCTGATTCTGTGATCTCCCAGGGAATTAGCATGTCCAACACAGAGTTGCTTTTCACCACACCCCATGTGACTCAAATTCATAGTCAGGACGCTACTTACGCATTAGAAGCTAGGACTATGTTCAAGGAAGCCATAGATCATAGATTCAAAGACCAAGTATGTATCCCAGTTAGGGGATTTTTTCTGTCTGGATTTACAGTTTTGTACCAATTCTCACAGTATAATTAGAAGACAAGCACTTCTCCATGATAGTTTTGTGTACTTATCTCATCAGTGTGTGTCATTTATCTTGGTATAACTGATTTTTTTCTGTGCTATTCACTGGCTGGTGACACTGAGTAGATGTAAAGCAAAAATGATCAGTCACATGAACCAAGACTGGCAAAACTGTGTGAAATTAGCAAATGGGACTATGACCCATTCTGAAGAAGGACTTGGTAAATAGAAATATGTGAAATCCTGGCTATTCTGTGAAATAGACCCTTTGACAAAACACTTTCACTCCCTGGACTACTGTTAATCTGAAGTTGAGAACAGAAGCAGAAGAAGAATTGTATTTTTAAAAATAGGTAATTTAAAAAACCTTTGGCTTCCATTTATGATACTAGTAAAGTGACCTCTTACCTTTTGCCTACAAGTTTTATTCCAAGTTGTTTCCCTTTGTGTTTACAAAGTGTGATCTTGAGAATTTCTAATGAATGATGAAAAAAAAACAACAGAGAAATGTAATTAACTTCAATCTTGGATGAATTTAATGAGTTGGCACTTAAAAGACTCTCCTTGACTAAGTTCATCATAATCTTACTGATGGTATATTGACTATTTGATCTTTATAGAACATTAAGAATTATGTTCTAATAGATTTAATTTATAATTCTTTATACAGCACTAAAGATTTTATTCTAATAGAGAATTAATGATGTGGCTCTTCATAAAACATAAAAGATTTGGCTAATAATATAGCAATAGAGATTGAATGATGATTTATAACCTAACCTAATGGATTTCTAACTTTGATCTTAATGAAACAAACATTACATCTCTCTTTGCAAACTATAAATAATGTAGTTCTTATACATTTTTAACTAAGTCTGTCTTAAAATACAGTGAAGAAGACAAACTACTTCTTGTCAAAGAAGCGGAAATAGTAGAGTAGTGATGGTGGCACTAATAGAAGTAGGAATAGCAACAGCAGTACAAAACATGAGAGGAAACCTTTCATCTAAGATGGGAAGTATTGGCTGAAGATAGTACTTCCTGAATACAAACTATATGCACAGGGGCAAAGACATGGGGGAAAAATATGATTTTAAAAATGAAAGACAAAGGAGAAAGAGGTAAACACAGATGTTCTGTGGCAGGGACTTGGTCACATAGAAGGTGCATTCATGAAAGATACTGCTCAACTAGTTACTATTTTGCTTAATGGCTTTCCACAAAATTAGAAAAAAGGCCATATCAGTAACAGCAGTAGTGGTAGTAGTAGTATTACTAGCAGTTATAGTAACAGTAGTAGCAGTAGCAGAAGTATTAGTAGTAATAACAGTAGTAGTAGTAGTAGTAGTAGTAGTAGTAGTAGTAGTATTAGTAGTAGTAACAGTAGTAGTAGTAGTAGTAACTAGTAGTAGTAGTAGTATTAGTATTAGTAGTAGTAGTATTAGTAGTATTAGTATTATTATTATTATTATTATTAGTAGTAGTAGTAGCAGCAGTAGTAGTATTAGTAACAGTAGCAGTAGTAGTAGTAGTAGTGGTAGTAGTAGTGGTAGTATTAGTAGTAGTAACAGTAGTAGTATTAGTAGTAGTAGTAGTAGTAGTAGTAACAGTAGTAGTAGTAATAGTAGTAGTAACAGTAGTAGTATTAGTAGTAGTAGTAGTAGTATTAGTATTAGTAGTAGTAACAGTAGCAGTAGTAGTAGCAGTAGCAGCAGTAGTAGTAGTAACAGTAGTAGTAGCAGCAGTAGTAGTAACAGTAGTAGTAGCAGCAGTAGTAGTAACAGTAGTAGTAGCAGCAGTAGTAAGTAGAAGTAATAGTAGTAATAAGCAGCAACAGTAGCAATAGTAATAAGTAGAAGCAGCAGTAGTAACTTATATTTTCAATCCTATAGGTATCAACTAGTACGGATTTCGAGCCTTAAAAAAAACAGAAAAAAACCCAGTTTAAAAAAAATAATTTAAAGGTCATTTGGTGTTAATTTTTCAGTAATTACTACTAATTTGGACGTTTTTATCATACAATCATGTATTGATGGGAGAAACAACAAATATTGGGAGGTGGAAGAAGGTTGCTAAATACTGACATTTCTATTAAAATACAGAAATAAATTGTTTAAAAATACAGATTTATGGAAAAATAAGTTGACAGCTATTCAATCGTTAAAGTTAAAGCAGCTAATACATATGTAATAGAATAATTGTATAGGGAGTGTCAACTTAAATCGTCAATCCAGCAAGCTCTTGGGTGTTTGCACATCCTTGGATTCATAGGCCATAATAGTTTCTTTATTTATCTCTTTCTTCAGATATATTCTCAACCACTACCCACATAACCTGCAACTGCCAGGTTTCTTTCTCTTGAAATCTATTGTTCATGTGTTTCTTCCTTGTTTTCTATGGACTCCATTGGCTCTAGCTATTTTATTTCCTTGCCATTTGAATGTGTATAAAATCTACTTTCATATTTTGATCTGGGCCATCAGAAATTGAGCTCAATTACTATGCATCTAATATGATATTTGTCATGTATGGAGCTATTTATTTCTTGACCTTCTCTACTAGAACATTGTGAATGTTTGGTTCATAGATTTGACTGTTTTGCAAAAATGTTCATGTTTTCAATCCCTTGTTACTTTGGTCAGCATGTTCAGATTTCAAAAGTAATGTAGCATCTCATGATAATTGCCTGAAACCAATTGGTCAGGGAATCTCCTGCAAAATATGTGCATTTTAATGATTAAATAATTATGTCTGTCACCATATTGGCGAGACCAAATTCCAAGAGATTGGTCTCTACTGTTTTAGTAATCAACAACTCATAATCTATCAAAGAAGTAAGTTTCATGGCAAACCTTCTTTCTCTATTGGTCTACTCTCCTCGGCTCTCTCCCTGTAGACAGTTAGTCGACACACAGGAAAAAATTGGGCTAAAATTGCCACGGCTTGAAGATGTGTTGCTTGTGTCAGATCTTCACTATTGACCTGAAAATAGTGAGACAAACTTTCTGATAAAGTTGTTATATTAGTACAGTCACTAGGTTAAATCAATAAATGCAATGGTATGGTCATCTGGAAAGAATGCCGTGTGATTAATTAGTTTATAAATCATATATGAAGAGTGGAGAAGCAGAAAGAAAAGCCAGGGGTAGACCTAGAGTAAGCTGGATCGACAACATCAAAGAGACATTATCCGAAGCTGCCAGAAAAGTGAGAACAAGAACGTTGTATCTCTCGTGAACACCTTTCAGGGTAAAAGAGGAAGGAAAGATAGATAACTCCATTGTTGCCCATTCTTCTGTCAGTATACGTCTGCTCTATCATTTCTAGTGGTGAAACAGTATTGGTAGTCAACTGTCAAATACTGCATGTTTCCCGTCAGGGAGTTACACACTATAATACTGCCTTTGTTTTATGTTCACTTTATTAAAGAAAATTGTTTGCTTGTATAGATTCCAAGGTGTCTGTTTTGCTGTGATCCAAAAGGGGCAGAAACAGTAGCAAAACTGATACTTGCCGTGCATGTCATAAGGGATGACTAAGCACTGACCCATATGCCATGCTGAAGTTGGATTTGTCAAGCCGAAAGCGGCAGATATCACAGCAAAGTAGTAAAACATTACACAATGCATTCCGTTCTCCAGTCTATATCCTGATAATCACACTTCAAGTACAGAGTAAATCCCACATGCACTCACTCACTCACACTTCAAGTACAGAGTAAATCCCACATGCACTCACTCACTCACACTTCAAGTACAGAGTAAATCCCACATGCATGCACTCACACTTCAAGTACAGAGTGAATTATCTGATGTTACCTCAAGAATCTGGTCTCCTGCCATGAGACGCTCATCATGAAACACTGCACCACTTGGGAACACTTCCTGAATAACAGTGCACACCTAGTGATAAAAGAAATCATAATGGGCATTTAACACCGGTACGAAGTATAGATAATGATGATGATTAAGTAATCCCTTTAGCTGGATGTAGGAAGCTCTTGACAGTCCATAGTCTTATGTAAGAAGCATAGGTCATATTCAATTGAGTAACTGAGGTGACACCCAAACATGTATAAGGTTTGTTCTCCCTAATACATAGTTGTGTTAAGGAGGTTTATGGATGCATGTTTAGTCACCAAAGTGACAGTCCCCAGTGCATCAGTACCTCAGGATCATCATGTCCTGCCAGGAGTGAAGCATATACTTCTGAGCTAACAAGTTCATTTTGTTACAAGAACTTTTGACCCATCTGCAGTGATGGCACACCCAGCATTCCTCATCATCTAGGAGTCTTCCAAAACGACACAGGCGCAATGTCCACTGGCTTGCGTCTCTTCGTCATTCATGGGGACTATTTAATAGAAAACAAAAGTAAATATCAAGGCAAGATCTGCAGTGACAATGATTTTTTTTCAAAGGTGACAGGTTGTCAGTCAGCCTATCACCCAACTTCCCCTAGCCACCTCCTACAACTTATCTTGAAAGACAGTGGACCTATTCTTTGCACCCTGAACAAGAAGTCCAGGTCCTGGTTGCCACATGGATGACCAAGTATAAAAGATTAGAGAATAATGACAGAGCTTTAAGAAAACAAAGGAATAGTACACATTAATGTTGTAGTAAAGTATTTCAAGTATTTAGGAACTGAGGTCTTTATGCCGGGCAGTTCCATAGGTGCCCAGTCTATTTTAGCAGATGGTGAAGAGTATCAGTGCAGATTTTTAATACCCCTAATTCAACTCTTGTCTTACCTTCTATGTTTGTCCCATGCTTGATCCCAAATTTCTTTAGTTTCTGTACTACTGATTAATCCGGTGTCATTTCATTCTCCAATAAACAATTCAGTATTTGTTTCAAGATCTCACCTTTGTCTATATTCAAAGTTCCTATCACAGATCGCTAATTTCTCTGCAATCCAACATGACTTTGACAGTAGATCCATCAAAGTTCCTGAATTGTATAGGTATCTATGTATGCCACTAATTCATAGTACAGCCATCCACTATATACTTTCCGAAGCATGGGCTGCGTCTGACACTCTCAGACATTTTAGTAAATAAGTGTTTCCTACATTAGAAGTGAGTTGGATTTGAGTACCAAAGTATAGTGTTCAATTTCCAATACAGAAGATTTCTAGACTACCAAGAATAACACGTGTAACCATTTTTTAGCTGTGAGATAACATTAAACATCAAAACTCAAGCTACTGTATAAGAGCTCTAACTATATATTGTCATTTCCACTTGTACCATTAAATGTCACTGGGGAAAGTTGGAGTTGTCTGTCTTTGGCCATTTGGTTCGCATTGGCAATAGTCAGCACGAGTCTCTTTAAGGTTTCTCCATAATAAAAGCTCTGTTCATTTATGTTAATTCTCAACAAACACCTACCAGATCTCTCTTATAGTAGGAACAATGGTCCTACAAGATTTTCAGCAGGATGTAGTCCTAAGAACAGAAATACATTTTTTCACTGTTTTATTTGTGCCAATGGCCTAACACATCTGACTTCATCGTTGGTAAATAATACATTCAGTGTTTTTTTTTACCACTTCCACTAAACATCTGTAAACATATCAACAGTAAAGTCGACCAGCCATTCAAGAGAATTGGTTTCTGTACCTGCCCATTGGTCACCACATTCAAAGCTAACCAGGTCATGGATGCTTGACCTTTTGCTGCTGTATTGTATCTCTATTGTCACAGCAACAGAACAATGCAAGAACACTGAACCCAAGAATAATGCATTTGCATAAATGCATGTCCAAATATATTGTCTTTGTAAATTTCTATATGCCACATTGGATATTTTAAAATAAGTTTTATTTAGACATAAAATGGAGAAATTCTAGCAATTTTAATGTAGAACAATAATTTCTGTTTTTTATTTGAAAACAATAGACAAACCATGAATGAGCCATCAGTCTCTATTATTAACTTTGGCCGCCATTATGTTGACTAACTTACCAGAGGTGTGTCACATCCTCCCACCACGCTAATCCCAAGATTTTCTCCTTCCTTCCTCTGAATCTCAATAGTGGATACTTCTCCCTCTGTCACTGGGTTTTTACCTGCAAACAACAAGAAAATTGGCAAAATTATAGACATAACTCTAGATTTCTTAGTTGCATCAAAGGATCTTTCATTTAAAATCTTTTAATTTGTATTTTAAGGCTGCAGAAATGAATAAAGTTTCCTGTTCTCTGAATTAAAAAAAAATAACAATACACCCAAAGATGGTATTCATCAATAGATATACCATTAATAGATCAAGGAATATGTATTTGAGAATGGCACATGATTGTTTAAGTAGTCTTTAGATTCTATATAATCTTCTTATAGTCCATGCAAAGTGGCATTGGTTATCAATGTCTTTCCACAGCCTTCTGTTTCACATTCTGTCAATCATTTCCAATTCCAATATTCTCCTGTGCCACAATGCCAGTCTGTCTAGCATCATCTTTCTTGGTCTTCCCTCCCTCTTGCTCATCGATATTGCCTATTGTCACAATTTGCTCCATCTTTCCTCTTCTCATGAGTTCAAACAATGTGAACTGTCTTTTTTTTTTCAGCATGTGAGTGAGCATCTTTCTTTTTGAATTGACTTCTTTCAATATATCTTCATTACGATTTGTATGTGCCCATATGTTCTTAACATTCTTCTATAAAACAACATCTCTACTGCATCTACATAATTGTGTAGACATGATATTTGCCATACATAAAGCAAATAGGCTTATGCACACTATGTGTCAATGTGCGTGAGTTTTTGCCATCAATTTAAAACATATGAATAAAATTATCATCTAGGCACAGTAAATGTGTAAAGATATTGCTATTAAATACAATTGGAGGGCGGGAGCTGGTATTATGAACTATTATTATTTGGTTAGAAATACATCTAGGAATACAATATTGTTAATCTTTTGTTGTCTTTGTACTCACTCTTTGTCCCATATATAACTATCACATATTATGACATACTATAAATTTAATCCTGCTGTACAATAACGTTACATTAGTTTGATGATGATGATGAAATAATCCCTTTAGCTGTGAGAATAAAGATGAAATAATCCCTTTAGCTGTGAGGAGAAAGATGATGAAATAATCCCTTTAGCTGTAAAAATACGGATGATGAAATAATCTCTGTAGCTGTAAAAATACGGATGATGAAATAATCCCTTTAGCTGTGAGAATATAGCTCAAAACAGCACATAGACTTTCTGACAAAAGCATAGGTCCCCTTTAGTTGAGTAACCGAGGTGACACTCAAACACATAAAGTTTGCTGTCTAAATAGGCATGGTTGTGTTGGAGGGGTTTACTTTCAGTTCCTGACAGAAGACATGCCAGTGGAACTGTATCCCAGAATCATCATCTCCTGTTAGTGACACAGCACACACATCTGGGCCAACTATCTCATCATTCTTCTGTCAGATTTGTTGACCCATCCACAATGACAGCACATCATTGTACACAGCATGCCCCATCACCTATGAGTCTGCCACAAAAGAACCAAAGTGCATTGTCCGCTGGCCTGGATCTGTTCACCATCCATGGGGATCATTTGATAGAACACAAAAGTAAGAAATTGAGACAAGATGTGACAAAATAATGATTTTTTGAATTTTTTAAATTGTAAGCATAACCCCCCCCCCCCCCCCCCGCAATTTTCCTTACTCACCTATGACATGTCTGGAAAGAAGACAGTGGTCCTATTATTTGCACAATGAACTAAAACTCCATACCCTTGTTGCCACATGAACAACATTAATATGATATGTAGTCTGGCATATTTGAGTTTTTTTTAAAACACATTCACTTAGCTTTGTGCTTGTTAACATTTAATGGTTAACAATTTTTTTTAAGAATAACATTGTCAAAATAAGGGAAATAATTACAAAGGTAAAGAGAGAAGCAGATCACAGCTACATACATATTAAGTACAAGATGAGCAATAGTCAAACAAATAAAACTGGTTACATATAGTAAATGAGCTAAAAAAATATTATACCTGCATTCTGGTCCCTATAAGGGCACTCCCATAAATGAGACTGTAAGGCGCTTCGGGGTCCCTGGAACGAACATCCGAGACTGGACTTGATGCATCTTGTCACTGCACCTCGACATCTGCAATCAGAAGGGAAAAAAAGGTATCTTAGGATTATAGATGTATAAAATTTATCCAGAGGTATGTATTGTAATTTTCAGACCTTAATAGCACCTATTCTAATATATGGATGAGAGGTATAAATAAAAAAACAGGATAATGGAAATTTAAGAAGCAACAGAGAAAACAGAAAACAATATAGATGATGAAATAATCCCTTTAGCTGTAAGAATATAACTCAAAAGAGCCCATAGACTTTCTGACAAAAGTATAGGTCCCCTTTAGTTGAGTAACCGAGATGACACTCAAACACATAAAGTTTGCTGACTCACATGGTTGTGTTGGAGGGGTTTACTTTCAGTTCCCACAGAAGGCATGCCAGTGCAACTGTATCCCAGGATCATCATCTCCTGTTAGAGACACAGCACACACATCTGGGCCAACTATGAAACATGTTCTATAGAAGAATACTGATTGTACCATGCACAATTAAAAAAACTAACAAAGAGGTGTTGAAGGAGTTAACTGAGAGATAAGGAGGCTCTCTATATCACAAAAGACACATGTTTATTTTTCGGACACATTAGACAGGGAAGTCTCAAAAACATAGTAACAACAAGTAAGATGGAAGGTGTGAAAGATCAAGAATGGCATGAGAAAATATTAGATAGTCTGACATTGTGGCATGACAAAGAGTCAACAATGAACCTGATAAACAATACTTGAAACAAAAGAGTTGTGGAGACTCATGATACTACCTATGCCAGTAGCCGTGGCACTTGATCATAATGAAGTATTGTGACTGAAATATTAAATGACTTACCCATGCACATACAAATGGCTCATGTGTTGCCTGGTTACAAAAGCATAAGTGTAATTGGACGGATTTTGAGCGCACCTCCCCCCCCCCCCAAATAATTGGTGTGTTTTTTTTAATAGGGGCTTTGCTGTTACATCTTCAATAAATTACCACTAATGCTGAAGTATTTATCTCACAGGTGTTGATGGGCCAATAAAAACAACAAAAGGTCTTTTCATACTAGGATGGTTGTTTTGGGATCTCAAGAAGCGTAGTGTCTAAGCAGTTCACCTTATATTCAAGATATCATGGGTTCGAATCTGGCTCATGTCATCTTGTGTACAAGGTGGGGTTTTTTTTTCAGAGATCCCTGTGGATTTTCACTTGAAGCTACAGAGTTATGTACTATGAGTGGTATTCTCGGAAGGTGGTATTCGCTTCGCTGAGAGTGATGGAGTATATATGGGAAACCGAGCACAGTGAAATCAATCCTCTACATATTTTGAACCCTTTTTGAACTGAGGTGTTTATTAAAATATGGAAATAAATTGTAAAACATACAGATTTATGGAAAAATAAGTTGACAGCTATGCTAAAGGGAATAAAGATTAGTGGCACCATGACCTGCCATGCATGTAGTAAGAGGCAGCTAAGGAGGTTTTAGGGATGGAATTGGTTGTCTCATCCCATAGAGTGTTACAGTAATCAGAAGCCATGCTAAAATCATATTTGTCAGACCAAAGAGGAGCAGATATTGCAGTCAAGTTGTAAATGGCAACATAATTTATTCCGTTCTTCAGACTACACCCTGCTAACCATCAGAACTTTGAGGAATGAATGCAGAATAAGCAATAAATACAAGTAATATTGGAAGACCAACAATTTTACATGCACAAATGATTGAAGATATTGACCCCCATCAGTAAAGCCCTTCATTTGATACCAAACACTAGAATATGCACACCACACTCTTCTACTCAACATTTAATACATCTTTATCTCTCTGTCTCAACAATTGAATACATCACTTTCTATCTCAACATCTAATACATCTCTATTTCTTTGTCTCAACAATCTAATACATCTTTATCTCTATGCCTCAACAATCTAATACATCATTTTCTCTCTCTATCTCAACAATCTAATACATCACTTTCTATCTGTCTCAACAATCCAATACATCACTTTCTATCTGTCTCAACAATCTAATACTCCATTTTATCCAGATGAGACCAGGTTATCTTCAGAACTGGTCACAATAAAATGAGACATCACCTGTACACCAAAAAAATTTAAAATATGTACAACAATCTGTTTTGCATTGCAACCTGGTGAATATGACAGCAGAGCATGTCTTACAAGAATGTCCCCAGTATGCAGGACTGAGAAGAATGACATGGCCCAGACCAACCAGCGTTGATGAAGAACTATATGACAAGGCAGAACTCTGAAACAGACAGCAGCCTATATCATAGAATCCAGAGTCCCAACCTGACTGAGTGATGATCATGAAAGAAGAAGAAGCAATACACAATTTCTATCTCTGTCTCAACAATCTAATACACCATATTTTTTCTCATTAATATAATTCACGTCAACAACCTCATTCACAAAATATAAGACAAGACTTAAGTATCTCATTTCTTGCCATCTAGAAAATGAAATTAGATACTTGTCCTCCTTCCCCTCAGCCTCAAGGCTCACCATTAACCTAAAATCATTCCCAGACTCCCAACTTCTTTTATCACTTTCATGTCTTCCCTTCTATTTTTTTTATTCAGCAGTATTATTATCAGCCACTATTTGTCACTTTATTTCTCTAACAATCTTACAAAACTCATCATGCATGTTCCATTTAAAGGGCTCTGTCTGAAAAGCTAACATAAAATCAATGGAGAAATGTCTGGAGTATGGTATTGTGAACTCACAATTAAGGAAAAATAAGGGACACACAACATGATATGTCAGCAGTTATGAGAACTCAGACATAAAAAATAGTGGAAAATACTAAATGTTCATCTAGTCTTTTTTTTAAAAATGGGAATATATCAGATTAAAGGTAGATATGTGTGTGGCACTGACTGATATATTCTAGATTAAAGGTAGATATGTGTGTGGCACTGACTGGTATATTCTAGATTAAAGGTAGATATGTGTGTGGCACTGACTGGTATATTCTAGATTAAAGGTAGATATGTGTGTGGCACTGAATGATATATTCTAGATTAAAGGTAGATATGTGTGTGGCACTGACTGATATATTCTAGATTAAAAGTAGATATGTGTGTGGCACTGACTGATATATTCTAGATTAAAGGTAGATATGTGTGTGGCACTGACTGATATATTCTAGATTAAAGGTAGATATGTGTGTGGCACTGACTGATATATTCTAGATTAAAGGTAGATAAGTGTGTGGCACTGACTGGTATATTCTAGATTAAAGGTAGATATGTGTGTGGCACTGACTGGTATATTCTAGATTAAAGGTAGATATGTGTGTGTGGCACTGACTGGTATATTCTAGATTAAAGGTAGATATGTGTGTGTGGCACTGACTGGTATATTCTAGATTAAAGGTAGATATGTGTGTGTGGCACTGACTGGTATATTCTAGATTAAAGGTAGATATGTGTGTGTGGCACTGACTGGTATATTCTAGATTAAAGGTAGATATGTGTGTGTGGCACTGACTGGTATATTCTAGATTAAAGGTAGATATGTGTGTGTGGCACTGACTGGTATATTCTAGATTAAAGGTAGATATGTGTGTGGCACTGACTGATATATTCTAGATTAAAGGTAGATATGTGTGTGTGGCACTGACTGGTATATTCTAGATTAAAGGTAGATGTGTGTGGCACTGACTGGTATATTCTAGATTAAAGGTAGATATGTGTGTGGCACTGACTGATATATTCTAGATTAAAGGTAGATATGTGTGTGTGGCACTGACTGATATATTCTAGATTAAAGGTAGATATGTGTGTGGCACTGACTGATATATTCTAGATTAAAGGTATATATGTGTGTGGCACTGACTGATATATTCTAGATTAAAGGTAGATATGTGTGTGGCACTGACTGATATATTCTAGATTAAAGGTAGATATGTGTGTGGCACTGACTGATATATTCTAGATTAAAGGTAGATATGTGTGTGGCACTGACTGATATATTCTAGATTAAAGGTAGATATGTGTGTGGCACTGACTGATATATTCTAGATTAAAGGTAGATATGTGTGTGGCACTGACTGATATATTCTAGATTAAAGGTAGATATGTGTGTGGCACTGACTGATATATTCTAGATTAAAGGTAGATATGTGTGTGGCACTGACTGATATATTCTAGATTAAAGGTATATATGTGTGTGGCACTGACTGATATATTCTAGATTAAAGGTAGATATGCGTGTGGCACTGAATGATATATTCTAGATTAAAGGTAGATATGCGTGTGGCACTGACTGATATATTCTAGATTAAAAGTAGATATGCGTGTGGCACTGACTGATATATTCTAGATTAAAAGTAGATATGCGTGTGGCACTGACTGATATATTCTAGATTAAAGGTAGATACGTGTGTGGCACTGACTGATATATTCTAGATTAAAGGTAGATATGTGTGTGGCACTGACTGATATATTCTAGATTAAAGGTAGGTATGTGTGTGGCACTGACTGATATATTCTAGATTAAAGGTAGGTATGTGTGTGGCACTGAATGATATATTCTAGATTAAAGGTAGATATGTGTGTGGCACTGAATGATATATTCTAGATTAAAGGTAGATATGTGTGTGGCACTGACTGATATATTCTAGATTAAAGGTAGATATGTGTGTGGCACTGACTGATATATTCTAGATTAAAGGTAGATATGTGTGTGGCACTGACTGGTATATTCTAGATTAAAGGTAGATATGTGTGTGGCACTGACTGATATATTCTAGATTAAAGGTAGATATGTGTGTGGTACTGACTGATATATTCTAGATTAAAGGTAGATATGTGTGTGGCACTGACTGATATATTCTAGATTAAAGGTAGATATGTGTGTGGCACTGACTGATATATTCTAGATTAAAGGTAGATATGTGTGTGGCACTGACTGATATATTCTAGATTAAAGGTAGATATGTGTGTGGCACTGACTGATATATTCTAGATTAAAGGTAGATATGTGTGTGGCACTGACTGATATATTCTAGATTAAAGGTAGATATGTGTGTGGCACTGACTGATATATTCTAGATTAAAGGTAGATATGTGTGTGGCACTGACTGATATATTCTAGATTAAAGGTAGATATGTGTGTGGCACTGACTGATATATTCTAGATTAAAGGTAGATATGTGTGTGGCACTGACTGATATATTCTAGATTAAAGGTAGATATGTGTGTGGCACTGACTGATATATTCTAGATTAAAGGTAGATATGTGTGTGGCACTGACTGATATATTCTAGATTAAAGGTAGATATGTGTGTGGCACTGACTGATATATTCTAGATTAAAGGTAGATATGTGTGTGGCACTGACTGATATATTCTAGATTAAAGGTAGATATGTGTGTGGCACTGACTGATATATTCTAGATTAAAGGTAGATATGTGTGTGGCACTGACTGATATATTCTAGATTAAAGGTAGATATGTGTGTGGCACTGACTGATATATTCTAGATTAAAGGTAGATATGTGTGTGGCACTGACTGATATATTCTAGATTAAAGGTAGATATGTGTGTGGCACTGACTGATATATTCTAGATTAAAGGTATATATGTGTGTGGCACTGACTGATATATTCTAGATTAAAGGTAGATATGTGTGTGGCACTGACTGATATATTCTAGATTAAAGGTAGATATGTGTGTGGTACTGACTGATATATTCTAGATTAAAGGTAGATATGTGTGTGGCACTGACTGATATATTCTAGATTAAAGGTAGATATGTGTGTGGCACTGACTGATATATTCTAGATTAAAGGTAGATATGTGTGTGGCACTGACTGATATATTCTAGATTAAAGGTAGATATGTGTGTGGCACTGACTGATATATTCTAGATTAAAGGTAGATATGTGTGTGGCACTGACTGATATATTCTAGATTAAAGGTAGATATGTGTGTGGCACTGACTGATATATTCTAGATTAAAGGTAGATATGTGTGTGGCACTGACTGATATATTCTAGATTAAAGGTAGATATGTGTGTGGCACTGACTGATATATTCTAGATTAAAGGTAGATATGTGTGTGGCACTGACTGATATATTCTAGATTAAAGGTAGATATGTGTGTGGCACTGACTGATATATTCTAGATTAAAGGTAGATATGTGTGTGGCACTGACTGATATATTCTAGATTAAAGGTAGATATGTGTGTGGCACTGACTGATATATTCTAGATTAAAGGTAGATATGTGTGTGGCACTGACTGATATATTCTAGATTAAAGGTAGATATGTGTGTGGCACTGACTGATATATTCTAGATTAAAGGTAGATATGTGTGTGGCACTGACTGATATATTCTAGATTAAAGGTAGATATGTGTGTGGCACTGACTGATATATTCTAGATTAAAGGTAGATATGTGTGTGGCACTGACTGATATATTCTAGATTAAAGGTATATATGTGTGTGGCACTGACTGATATATTCTAGATTAAAGGTATATATGTGTGTGGCACTGACTGATATATTCTAGATTAAAGGTAGATATGTGTGTGGCACTGACTGATATATTCTAGATTAAAGGTAGATATGTGTGTGGCACTGACTGATATATTCTAGATTAAAGGTAGATATGTGTGTGGCACTGACTGATATATTCTAGATTAAAGGTAGATATGTGTGTGGCACTGACTGATATATTCTAGATTAAAGGTAGATATGTGTGTGGCACTGAATGATATATTCTAGATTAAAGGTAGATATGCGTGTGGCACTGACTGATATATTCTAGATTAAAGGTAGATATGTGTGTGGCACTGACTGATATATTCTAGATTAAAGGTAGATATGTGTGTGGCACTGACTGATATATTCTAGATTAAAGGTAGATATGTGTGTGGCACTGAATGATATATTCTAGATTAAAGGTAGATATGTGTGTGGCACTGAATGATATATTCTAGATTAAAGGTAGATATGTGTGTGGCACTGACTGATATATTCTAGATTAAAGGTAGATATGTGTGTGGCACTGACTGATATATTCTAGATTAAAGGTAGATATGTGTGTGGCACTGACTGATATATTCTAGATTAAAGGTAGATATGTGTGTGGCACTGAATGATATATTCTAGATTAAAGGTAGATGTGTGTGTGGCACTGACTGATATATTCTAGATTAAAGGTAGATATGTGTGTGGCACTGACTGATATATTCTAGATTAAAGGTAGATATGTGTGTGGCACTGACTGATATATTCTAGATTAAAGGTAGATATGTGTGTGGCACTGACTGATATATTCTAGATTAAAGGTATATATGTGTGTGGCACTGACTGATATATTCTAGATTAAAGGTAGATATGTGTGTGGCACTGACTGATATATTCTAGATTAAAGGTAGATATGTGTGTGGCACTGAATGATATATTCTAGATTAAAGGTAGATATGTGTGTGGCACTGACTGATATATTCTAGATTAAAGGTAGATATGTGTGTGGCACTGACTGATATATTCTAGATTAAAGGTAGATATGTGTGTGGCACTGACTGATATATTCTAGATTAAAGGTAGATATGTGTGTGGCACTGACTGATATATTCTAGATTAAAGGTAGATATGTGTGTGGCACTGACTGGTATATTCTAGATTAAAGGTAGATATGTGTGTGGCACTGACTGATATATTCTAGATTAAAGGTAGATATGTGTGTGGCACTGACTGATATATTCTAGATTAAAGGTAGATATGTGTGTGGTACTGACTGATATATTCTAGATTAAAGGTAGATATGTGTGTGGCACTGACTGATATATTCTAGATTAAAGGTAGATATGTGTGTGGCACTGACTGATATATTCTAGATTAAAGGTAGATATGTGTGTGGCACTGACTGATATATTCTAGATTAAAGGTAGATATGTGTGTGGCACTGACTGATATATTCTAGATTAAAGGTAGATATGTGTGTGGCACTGACTGATATATTCTAGATTAAAGGTAGATATGTGTGTGGCACTGACTGATATATTCTAGATTAAAGGTAGATATGTGTGTGGCACTGACTGATATATTCTAGATTAAAGGTAGATATGTGTGTGGCACTGACTGATATATTCTAGATTAAAGGTAGATATGTGTGTGGCACTGACTGATATATTCTAGATTAAAGGTAGATATGTGTGTGGCACTGACTGATATATTCTAGATTAAAGGTAGATATGTGTGTGGCACTGACTGATATATTCTAGATTAAAGGTAGATATGTGTGTGGCACTGACTGATATATTCTAGATTAAAGGTAGATATGTGTGTGGCACTGACTGATATATTCTAGATTAAAGGTAGATATGTGTGTGGCACTGACTGATATATTCTAGATTAAAGGTAGATATGTGTGTGGCACTGAATGATATATTCTAGATTAAAGGTAGATATGTGTGTGGCACTGACTGATATATTCTAGATTAAAGGTAGATACGTGTGTGGCCCTGACTGATATATTCTAGATTAAAGGTAGATATGTGCACTGACTGGTATATAAGCTGAATCTAGATTAAAGTTAGATGGGTACAATGACTGGTATATTCTATATTAAAGTTAGATGGTGGGGTGTGCTGACTGGTATGGTGTATAATTCTAGATTACAGTAAAATGGTTACTCTCACTGGCATATAATCCTATTCTAGATTAAAGTTAGATGGCTTGTTATATAGCTGACTTTAGAATGAGTTTTCCAATTTATTTTATTTGGTCCCATCTCAATGTCTAGAAAAATGTTGATGTCCTTTCTCCCAAGCATACTATTCAACATATTATAAACAGGCACAAAGTAGTTTCTTAGCACTCACCACTCCTTCCCAACATTATTTAAGTTCAAAAAATTAGATCAAGGTAAGAGCCATGATGGAAAATGGCTGCCAACGCAAGGCTAAATATGATTTGAAAAAATATGATTGGTATTACAGTAAATATCAATCTATAAAGATCACTAATGCTAAAAATTCTTGTGTATGGACATGAGAGCTGGACACTAAATGTGGACATTGAAAGGAGGAGTCAGGCTTTTCAATATAAGTGCTACAGGTATGTTAAAAATCAACTATGTAGAACATACCGGTAAGACAGATTCATGTGGCAGTAAATAGATAAACTTGCAGGTTATCAAGAACCATTTTTGTTGGTAGTGAAATGGAATAAACTTAATTGCTTTGGGCATGTAATAAAGCACATCTCACTTTCAGAAACTATTTTACAAGTTGAGGGTGAAGGAAAAGAGGTGGTAAAAGAAGATATTGGATTGACAATATCAAGGAATGATCTGGACATGATTTGTCCATATTCATCCAAATGGCTGGTTTCAGCAGTTTTTTGGAGGAATTTTTGTACTAATGTCTCCAATGTGCTACTCCTACAAGTATGATGAAATATGGGTCTTATTATTATGATTACTATTATTATATTGAAATTGTTCCTCATGGAACATACATCCCATGTTGTTAAAAACAACTGTATTAGTTAGTTGGGTATAGAGACTGGTATAGTGGTAGACCTTAAATTGACTTACTGACCTATGCAACAGATGAGCCTCTAGTTCACATCTGGTGAGAACCTCTTCACAGTAGTCCACATTTGGGCATACCACCAGCAATTTGTCCAGCAGCCTGGTAAAATCAAAAGTGAAATTTAATTTGGATGATAAGAAGCAAAGCTGAATGTTCTACTTAGAAACAGTTAACAAAACATAATACCATTTTTAGATAAAACAAGTTCACAAGAATATATTTTGTTCCTTAAAATAATATATTGTCTACGTTCCTTTCCCTAGTTGAATGATGATTGGTCCTATCCACACTTGCTGATAAGAGTAGAGGTGGAAGTGTCACTTACTGTTCCAAGGTCGCCTTGAGTCCATGTTTGTTTAAGGTGATCTTGATGTTTTCTATTTCTATACACCATTTTTTTGGGTCTACTTTATTTATACATTATATCTGGGTATCTTTATTATATGCTTCTATTGGTATTTGGTTTGGGTTGATTCTCATCAGGTGACTGAATCGATTTACTTGCTGTCTTTCAATATACTCAATATAGGATATACTCTATTCCTAATTTCCTCATTTTTTTAATTGTTATCTACTGGTAGTTTAGTAATCATTGCAGTTTTCTCAGACACTTCATTTTACATGTCATGATTTTACTCTTCTGCGAGACTGTTAAAGATCATGCTTGATATGTTAGTATAAAAATTGTAGGTATTATCTGTCTTTTTATTTCCAACTTGATCTTCTGGTTGAGAAATAGTGGTGAGAGTTGGCATAAGTCACTTGCTTTCTGACACCTTGTTTCTATTTCTCTGCTTGGTAAAAAAAAAATGTCCTAGATATTTAAATTCTTTGACTTATTTCACTTTGGTGTTATCTATTTTTATATAAATTGGTGTCGCAGACTTTCTAATTTTCATAACTTTGGTTATTCTATACGCTATGGCCCTTGTCTGCCTTTCGGCATCAGGGGTAGAAGAGTTTTCTGGAGATGGTCTTCCTGTGTGCTGTTTATAAGCTTGTTCCTGTGGCTTCTTTGATTTATGTGATCCATCTTTTACATGGTCTGCCTCTGGCTTTATAGCCGTTATGTCTATGTGTCAAGGCTATCTGTGGTATGCTGTCTGTTGGTAGTTTGAAAGCGTGTGAAAACCACTTAATCTGTTGTCTTTTAATGTGTTCCAATACTGGTATTGTTTTGGTTATCTGTCTGATGTTATCATTTCTAATTCTATCTCTTAATGATACTCTGAGTATTCTTCATAGGCATGCCATTTTTGCTGTCACTATTTTTCTTTTGTCTTGTGCTGTCATTGTCCAGGTTTGGCACTGGTAGCACAATGATGGGATAATAATAGTCTTATATAACTTTAGGGTCTATGTTTATATTTTTGTTCTTAAAAATATGTGTCATCTGTCCTTTAATATTTTCATTTTAAGCACACTCTTGTAACAATCATCAACTTTGCTTGAAAATAAACTTGATCATGATTGTCACAATTCTGTTTTTCAAATACTCTGGTGGGCTGGTATGGGTGCTTGAGTGTATTTGTTGTTTTAATTCCTGTTCTATTCATTTTCTTGATAAAAGAACCAATTGGACCACAATGTAGAATCAGTCCTTGTTACTTTGTTTATTTTTCATTTACAATATTTTACATTTAACATTTTTACTATTTATTAGTTGTTTTCAGAGAGAATATAATTATATGTACAGAGAAAATGTATAGATATTAATTATTATACAGAGAATATATGGATATTTATACAGAAAATTTAATAGCTCATAAACAAAAGAATTGCGATGTACACAGAACATAATATTATGTTTCCAAACTGTCATAATATCATGGTTTTTCTTGGCAAAATTATACATTTTTAAATATTTGCATAAAACGCATCTTAAAAATGTTTAACAACCAGGACAGAAATGTAGCAGTAACATATAATGGAACTAAGACATGGCATATGAGTATCTGGATATCTCTCTCTAGGGGATGTGCATAAATTGTCAAAAATTAGGATGTGGGGGTAGGAAAATGTTTACCAGTTGTTGATAGGGGGGGGGAGTGTCTTGACAAACATTGACATCAATAATATTGATTATATACACTAATTACTTTGAAAACAAAATTCTAAATATTTGAATGGAAAAAATGTATTTAAGTACTTTTTCTGCATATTTATTTAAGGGGATTTTTGACATAATTAACAGGCTCACTGAATTTGTGCCTGCTGTTGACAGGGAAAGGGAGTTTACAAATTGGCCTCAAATTTTGGACATAATTTATGGACATCCCCAACAACTTATCTCTGTGTGTGCACATGTGAGTGTATGCATGTGTGTTTGTGTGTGTAAATGAGAGAGAGAGACATAAAAAGTGTCATCTACCTGGACGGAGAGAGCACTAAGGAAAAGTGCTTGTTTTCCTGACTGTATGAGCACATTATTTCTGTTGCCATGGAGACAACATGAACAGACGATCAGTCACTCTTTCCTCTCTGCAAGTTTCCATAAAATGTTCAGCATTAAGCTATACTAATGCTCTAACTCTCCTGCTTCAAAGTACTCTTTATATGAAGAAATTAACTTCTGGGTTTTATTGTAAATATGTGCCCGAATTCACTCCTAGTAATGAGCAAGTACCAAATTAGATTGATATCAAAAGAAAATTAATGTCAGGAAAAACAAAAATTTCACATTTTGTGGCCATATCATGAAAAGACAGTGTAACAACAGGCAACACTGAAGGAAAAAGAGACAGTGGGTGTCAAAGGGAGAAATTACTGAATAGTTAGACAACATGGCATGGTAGACAGAAATAGAACTGATACACCGTACCACGGATAGTGGTGTAGGTATCAATGACCATCTATGATACACATCAAAGCAGATGATGAACTGACGATGTTAAATTATGTCATTTTTCTCTACGAAAAATTATATGTTAATTTAATAAAGAAAGGTACACTAGACAATTTCAAGATTTTTGTAGACTACCGGTAGTAGTTTTTAACATCTTTTGAGACACATTTTCTTCTTAGCACCCCCCCTGGTATTTATTTTTTTAAAAAAAGGTCATTGGCCTTCTTCAATGTTTTTTTTAAATCTCTATTCATACAAATATTGTTCGTTATACTTTAAATAACATTGAAATTACTGAAACTAAATGAAAGGTGGCTTCTAAACAGTATTTTTGACATTTAAAGCGAAGAATGTATGAGCATGTCTCTGGCCAATGAAGGCCTGCTTGCCCGGGGCAGAAAGAGTTCTAATTATTCACAATAAAGACAACGTTCTGAAAATAATATGCCACTTTATATATATATTTTTAATATTTCCCTTATCGTGGACCCCCTGTTCCCCCTCCCCATTTCAAAATTATTCTCTGTAGCCACATGTAAGTCACCATGGCCCACATAGTGAATCACAGATCTATATTACGCAAGACATGCACAATATAACGCGAGACACCCACAATCTCACGCGAGACACCCACAATCTCACGCGAGACCACCAACAATCTCACGCGAGACACAATCTTACTCACATGCGAGACATGCACAACCTCACGAGAGACACGCACTACCTCACACGAGACGCATGAACCAGCCCAAAAGAGCTGACCATCCATGCAATAAATTATAAATCACACAAAATAGAATTGAACATACACAAAAGAGAAAGACGATAAGAATACATAGGGGCTTGTCCATAAATTAGGGCAACACATATTTGCAAATTTTGACCCCTCTCCTCTTCACTTTTAAACACCAGATAAGAAATAAAGGAAAAACACCCCTCTTCATATGTATTGTAAAATGCATCCTTCCACTTTTCTCATAAAATTGTGAAAAAAAAAAGATTTTGGGACACATTTGTTTACCAGTTTTATAAAAATGTTTTAAATTTCAACAATTTAATTGGTCTACAAAAAAAAATATTGTTGATATTCAATTTTCAGAGAACTCCACCCCCTGCTATCAACTGTCAAACTTGTTCAGACCCCCCCCCCCCAACTAAAGCCGTAATTTAAGGGTCATCTTTCATTGTTTAAAACCAACTCGTTCTTGTACATTCTTATTTTTTAATCCAGACAAATATAACACGAACTTTCTTGAACAATTACATTATTGCTTCAATGGCTACATCGGAGGTTGTAATGTGCCTGAACTACAACCAACACCATTTTTGATGGTGATAACTATGATATATCCGGGACTCACGTTTCCGGTTGAAAGAAGCGTACCTCACCATAAGAGACATTTTTTTATTTTATTTTCATAATTTAATTATAAATCAGACATAAATCAGTTCGTCAATTATACAGTCGGCCCCTGCTGCGCAGTAGATATAAAATGAAAATATGACTCATTTCATTTTTCCCGTTGTTTTCATTGGCCATTTTGTGTATACTACTTAGTGTCGCCAGCCAATGAAAATCATGGAAAAAATAAAAAATCGCAATATTAGAAGGATGATTCCCAATGTAACACACCGGTCTTATATTGTTGATGATCCCGATCAGACTATGACCAAATGTAAAAAAAATAAAGTTGCGTGAGCTCTTTGTACAGCAGCCTTCTAAAGTGACTCCCTTGACTTTTCCCGTAATTTTAATTGGCTGTCGTCACAAAGCGACCAACGAAAACACAAGAAAAGTCAAGAGTCGCTTTAGAAGGCTGTTCTCGAATAAGGTAAATCCTAAATAAGGTAAACAGGTTACTAAGAATACTTAAATATCGATATAAAACAATAACAAATAACAATAAAACATAGAACAAGGACAATTATCAACGTATCGGTCCTATTGGGACCTTTGTCAAGAAACAAACAATTGTTACGAAAACACAACCGTAAAATAAATTAATAACTCAGATGACTGGGACAATGGTTTCCTCATCTATAGGACCGATACGTTGCTAATTGTCCCGTGTTCTATGTTTTATTGTTGTATTGTTATTTATTATTGTTTTATATCGATAATTAGGTATTCTCGGTAACCTGTTTACTTTATTTAGGATTTACCTTTTATTTATCTGGTTACTGCGACACTTTCCATTTTGTCGGACATCCTTCGATATTTTGGTTACTCAAATAAGCTAGTAGGTCTCGTACTGACGAATGGTCACAATCATATATACAGGATCCTACATGATGCCTACGTCTATCTTCTGCGTTCGTTCTCAAACTCCTGCAGATTAGCAGGATGTAGTCCGGAGAACGAAATGCGTTGTGTCATGGTTTACAGCATTGCTGCGATATCTGCGCATTTCGGCCTGACACATCCGACTTCAGCATGGCTTTGGGTCACTGACCATATATGGGATGGGACAGCCAACTCCATCCCATAACCTCCTTAATCGCCTTTTACGACATACGTGGAAGGTAAACAGTGTTGCTATTCTTTGCTACCCTTTCGGGCCCCGGCAACACTCGGGCGCCTACGTCTATGTGTTCCCCTGATATTATTTAGATCAGTAGCCGAAAGGAAAATTATTCTCTTTAGTACGACGCACGCACAAATACATATATCCCCCCCCCCCCCCCCCCCACAGATATATGTATGCATAAATGCATTATTATTACAATGCCGATAAAACAACCGTACCATATATAAATAACATAGATGTCTGCAACAAGATCCCACATGAACCGATAGTTCTAAAATACAACAATTATATATCTATGTGTTCCAATCTACACGAACGAGAGCGATGCATTAGTGCCTCATATAATCATATATTCATTATTCCCTCAGTGGAGACATAAAGATATTTTTTCCATACGATATTTTTTACATAATAAGCCAGTTTTGCCATCACTATATGTTATTCATATATGATAGTGATGCCAACAAAACAGGGATTTTATCTCATGGTATTGTGCTTATCACAGAGAGTTGAAGTCTATGTTTTTCAATAATTTGTATCCTACATTTGCGTTCTAAACAAAACAAAACAATTTAAGATACAATATTCGAAAATGAGAGAGGGTGAGAGTGAGAGCGTGTGTGAAAGAGAGACAGGAGTGGATACCTATATTTAACTGAGAACCAATGGAAACACTAAAAGTATTACAGTAAAATTCCATTACAACAACTTGGTCCGACCGACGAAATACGTATGTAATAACAGAAATGCACTATATATAGTACTATGTAAACAATAAATAATACACTAATTGGGGATTGTGAGAAGTGTTATTAAATAAGGAAATCTGCTATTTAAAAACATGTGCGCTATAGAGGGATTGCACTGTATTTACTTATTGCCGCATTGGAAGCGAAATATGACCAAGCACAACGAACTATATAGAATGCGAGACAGCTAACTTGTAAACATCCGCTCATCAGATGCCTTTCTTGGCATATCTATAACACGCCACCACACAATCATATTGCGCGTCACTGCGAGAGGCGCAAGTGTTGTAGCGTGTCTCTGTTGATAGGTATAAAAAAAAGACCTCCTGTGGGGGGGGGGGGGGGGATGTTTAGTTGTATCGCTTTCTCTATAGTTCGCTGTCAGCAGTGAGTTATACCAAACATCGAGAAATTAATAAATAACACATTATTAATGTCTTATTCATCTTTCACGCAGTTTCTTAAGTTCTTTCTGCAGATGTCAGCTGTGTTCTTTCCACGAGTTTATCGTTGGTGGTTTATCATACAATTTCAAATCGCTTACTCTGAAAAATTATGCAAATTACTAATTGTTCATTTTTTCTTCTACATATTTCAGAGCGATAAAACATAATATATTTAAAATATCTTAAAATAGCACTCGACTTTGAAAATGTGTCTATACGGGTTTCCGTAGTGCTAAGTGTTGTATCTAGGTCTTTGGCAGTAAGAAGACCTCTGTACAGAATTAACTAGGATATCATTCATTACGTTTTAGATTATTGCCGTGGTTTTCGTTGGTCACTATTTATATACTTGAGTCGCAAGCCAAAAATAGCCAAGGACGATCAACAAAACTCACGGAAATAATCAAAATCGGTCTTCCAGACCATGTTTACATTTTCTGTACACAGGTCATGACTGTATCGTGCTTAGTGGCGTGGATACATAGAAAAAACGCGAGTGCTCTTTATATTTAGATCTATACGTATATTATTTCCGTGTCAATTCTTCCACTAGTTGTAAACAATTCGAAGTTTGTCGCTTTCTATCCGCAGTGTTATAATGATTTGTTTTGTTTTTTGCCTCATCTTAGTAAATGTATTTTCATATTCTTACTGACAGTGTTATGAGTATTAGTTATGCTTAGTGCCCAAGTTTATTAAATGCATTTATTTATATTAATGACGCCTGTGTTCCTTCAATAATTTGCATCCTATATTTGCATTCAACAAAGCAAACAAACACAGAAAAATATTACGTCATAAGTGCCTTACCAACAACTTATTCTATGGAAACCCGTGTACATACATTTTCAATGTTGGGTGTTATTTTACAATCAAATACAAAATTTAAGATCAAGATTTTTAGTTTTGCATGTGATTTAATCTTTATCATTCACTGAGCAAGAAGAATAGTTGAAGTTGTCGCCGGATCAATTGTGTAAATGCTCTTCCCACTCATACTTTCAATGTTAAGATTGGAATTCCTATGGAAAAAACACAAGAGCGCGGTTGTTGATACGACTAAACCCGCAAGAATAATAAATTGTGACAATTTTACACAGGAATAATAAATTGTGACAATTTTACACAGGAATAATAAATTGTGAAAATTTTACACAAGAATAATAAATTGTGACAATTTTACACAAGAATAATAAATTGTGACAATTTTACACAAGAATAATAAATTGTGACAATTTTACACAAGAATAATAAATTGTGACAATTTTACACAATAATAATAAATTGTGTACATTGTACACAAGAATTATAAAGTGTGAAAATTTTCACACAAGAATAATAAATTGTGAAAATTTTACACAAGAATAATAAATTTTGAAATTTTACGCAAGAATAATAAATTTTGAAAATTTTACAAAGACTGAAAATCACCCATGATATATTCGACTCATATCGGATTGGAACTATATTGATGTTTACATGAAGTTAATCAATCCTATATTCTTTAAGACAGTTAACATAACAGCGGGGGTTGGTTTTTTTTGGTAGTAGTGATCCTATGCAATATTTACATTCAGTAATTACTACAATTAAGACGTTTTACACAATGTAGATGAAATAGTTATATAACGAGGATACGGCTGTTAAAATAACGTAGATGTAACAGTTAAAATAACATACATGCAACGCTTTAAAAAATGCAGATAGGTTGGCTAAAATAACGGAGATACAACTGTTAAAATAACGTAAATAGAACAGTTAAAACAATAGCTTAGTTTAAAACAACTTTGATAACAGGGTTAAAAGAGCGTAGACAAGACAAAGAAGATTCTTACGCCTAATAACATAAGTAGTGCAGTAACGATGTTAATATGCGTATTCTCATTATCAGAAAGGAATCCATAGGAATCAATATCTCTAAACGTCTACTGTGATCAATCGCTATGCAACAATTCTGATATTGGTAAAGTGTATAGCGGGCTGTGTTAGATAAGGTGAGTTCACCACTATTTGATTTGCAGAGCAAAATGAATTAAACTGGTTACTAAAAACACTTACCTTGCCTATAAATAAAAATATATTTAAAAAGTATATAAAATATACAATAAAACTACACAGGACAAATCTCAACGTATGTTTTTATATACTTTTTATATATATTATTATTCATAGGCAAGGTAAGTGTTTTAGTAACCAGTTTAATTCATTTTGCTTTACCATTTGTTCGTTCGGCTACTGCGACACCCTCCACTTTGTCGGACACCCTCCGATCATTTGGTTATTTATATTTGATTTGCAGAGACTCAGATACGAGGAAGTGAAGACCATCATCAAAGATAACTACAACAACAAGTGGAAAGAAGACCAACCCAAATATAATGTAGACGACGTGTATTACCACTATACAGAAAAGACCAGGTTATCCTGCTGCGCCTAAAAACTAGTCACAACAAAATGAGACATCACATGTAGACCAAATTCAAAATAGGTACAACTGGCCTTTGCCACTGCAACCTGATGAATATGACAGAAGGGCACATCTCACAAGAATGTCCCCAGTATGGAGACCTCATGAGAAAGACATGGCCCAACCCAATCAGTATGGAGTAGAAACTGTATAGCAAGGTGATAACTCTGAAACAGACAACAGCCTATTTCATAGAGTTCGAGTCCCAAACTGACTGAGTGCTAATCGACAAGAGAAGAAGCTTTGCAAAGAGTTCAGAGTATTCACAATGAAGACAACGTTCTGGGAAGAATGTCACTTCCCAGAACCATATATATATTGTTCTGCGATTGTCCGTGTCTCGCGTAATCTATATCAGTGGTTCACTAGGCGAGCCATGGCGACTTACATGTGGCTACATGGCTCGCCTAGTGAACCACTGATATAGATTACGCGAGACACGGACAATCGCACGGCGAGACACGGAAAATCTCACGCAGAGACACAGACAATCTCACGCAGAGACACTCCTGTGGACCAGAGATCTATAAGCAGGGAAACTAAGACCGTTTTGTACTATATAATCTGGTGGCTGTGTTGTTGTTCCATAGATACAGGCTGCCTAGTCGCCGTGCCGACTCAGTGTAAGTTAGTTTTGAGAATGTGGAAATCCATTCTCAAAATGGATTTCCGAATTCTCAGCCGAAATATCGTAACTTGTTCATTAATGTTCAATTTGTCGTTGTCTTACTTAGGTCTATAGCTTCCGTTTAGTTCTTCCCACCGACACGGTAGATTGTTTAAGCAGAGACTTCATTCCTTGAAACTTTGAGGTACTTGGGGAATAGTTACCGCATATTTCTTTTGCCAATTCATCTACTTTTTCATAATCAAATGTACGCTACATATCTAAGCAATTCTCTCTTCTGTTCTATATCTGTCTTTTTTGTCCACGCGCATTTCTTATCATGCTCGTCCTTATGGTTATCTGGGTATTCCATGAGAGCGATTGTTTGGTTACACCGATTAGGACTTTCAATTATGTGACCTGTCCGTCACGACTTCCTTAATAGAATGTTCTGGTCCGTTACATTTTCTACATAAATAAATGAAAGTTATCTCAAGGACTTCATGACAAATGTGAAATTTTTACACCAGAATAAATCTAATGTCAACAACTCGTAGTAATGAAGTCCCGGCTATTTTTGATTACAAGTCTATAGATAGGGTGGAGGGGGGTGTAGGGTTCGAACTCAGCTTATACTACTTTTACAAACATTTTAACATGGAAATGTGTAATCGGTGCGCCCGTATATTGCAGGGACCCAAAAGATGAGTAAATAATAACAACAGTTTTACATATCACGCGTGTTACTGGAAGCGACTAAGGAGGTTTTGGGATGGAGTTTTGGCTGCCTCATCTCATAGAGGGTCAAAGTGATCTAGAATCCATGATGAAATCAGCAGAATCACGAAGGTTTGGAAGGGACAGATATCGCAGCTAAGTTGTAAGCCATAGCATAACGCATCCAATTCCCCGAGCTACATCCTGCTGAGTCTGAGAACGAACATAGAAGAACTACAGGTACTAGGTAAAACAGGGCAACTCTCCCCCAATGCACACAAAAAAAACATTAAAATCCCGCAATAACGAGATTATTTGCGTTTTCTAGGTAAATCCCCACCCACCCCTTACTATAGTATCCACGGCCCTGTTACTTACAACCAATCGTTATTATGACGTGGCAAACCACATGGCTGTTTAAAAAAATAAAAATACAAGAATATATCCTTGCATCTAGATACTCATAAATCAATGCACGCGAAAGATTTTACACACAAATTATTATCAAATGCTACCAATGTCTACAAAAAAAACGTGTCCAAAGTATTTTCATTCCAACCATGTTCTACCAATATCAAACATGGTCCTTAACAACAAAACATAAAAGACAGCTGGTTACAACAGAGATGAGAGGTTTGAGAAAAGCCACCGGAGTGACCAAAAGACAGAATTAGAAACGATGTCATAAGAGAAAGAGTGGGTGTTATATCACTTCTACAATACATACAAAACCAACAGATACAATGGTTTGGTCATCTGGAAAGAATGCCGTGTGATTCATTAGTTAATAAAGCATAAACAGAAAGAAGAGCCATGGGTAGACCTAGAGTACGCTGGATCGACAACATCAAAGAGACATTACACGAACACCAAATAACATCTTCTGAAGCTGCCAGAAAAGCGAGAACAAGAACATTGTATCTCCAACGACACCCGTAAAGGGTAAAAGAGGAAGGAAAGAAGAAGAATTATTGATATCAGAATCTACAGTTTCTGTACATCTCTGTGGTGGCATGATACAGAACACGTCCGACTATGTTGTGGAGTGGTACAGAACGCGTCTCGAACAGTCAATGTACTAAATTTAAACCCCGCCGCAGGCAACTGTGCATCCGGATCGTTCAGAAAACAATAGCAACATACTGATATATTTATATTGCCCATAAAATCACAACATCTAACAATTATGGGTTGATCGTTAATTAAGTCCTGAATAGTTATGCTACCAACAGTAACTTAGGTACCGGTAATGTTTTGCTTAGCTATTGACCCATACAAGAAGCCTTCCCTCACATTAGAATTAAAGATTAGCCACTCAACATCCACTGTGTAACAGAACTATCAATCCAATAGAATACTTAATTATAGACCAGTAATAAGAGAAGTTACATCACAAACTAACGCAAAGATGTAATAGCGTATATGAACACGATAAAGTGTGTGAGACGACTGGTGCGTGAGGTGCGCGCACGAAAATTCACTGACAAGTGAGAGAGCACGGGACGGGTAGATGCAGCTTGACGAAATGAGATCGATAGGCACCTGTCAAACAAATACTAGATATTGTACCTGTGATTGGAAAAGGCCAATAGGATTGTTTCTAACTTGTCGACTTTGTTATTCCTGAGCACAATTCTCACGCACCTACTGATGGGGGTTATGGTAGATAAACTCAGGATAGCACATGACGTGAAGAGCAAAAAAAGCTGCTTGATGGCAACAATATCTGTTTCTTTGTCAGGCTTTAACAGGCCAAACTTTGAAATAGGGTAATGAAGTCTTGATAATCACTGGAAACCAACAGGTTAGCGCACAAAAAATGACGTTTTAACGAATATGCCTTTATCAGCAACAGTACATTTCTTTCTGACCGTGTTATGTTGTGGTTTTGATAAAGGTCTTTTGATCGAAAAGTTCATTTGTGTGTATTTCTAGTGATTAACAAAACTGCATTACCATGTTTCCAAGTTTTGCATGTCGGATTACAGTTTTGATGCAACTCTCAAAGTTTTGAAGATTATATTAACATACAAAACATTTACTAAATGCGTTCTCCAAACATTTACTTCTGTCGTTCTCCAAACGTTTCCTACTACGCAACGATGTTGTGCAGGTGGCTCTTAACAGGTGATAGACTTTCTGACAAAAGTACAGGTCCTCATCAGTAGAGTAACCGAATAACACAGAATGTGTTGTCTCAAAGGTATGATTGTGGTTGGAGGTTTGTAGATGCATGTTAGTTTCCATAGCGATGCACTGCAGTGCGGCAGCATCCCTGGATTGTTACATCCTGCCAAGAGCTTGAGTATACTTCAGGGCAAACTAGTTCATCATTGTTCTGTAAGATTTGTTGACCTATCTGCAGTGATAGTGTGTCTGGCAATGCTCTCCTCCTAGGAGTGTCATAAAAAGATAAATGGTCAATGCCCTCTATCCGGCATCTATTTCTATCTCTTGAAACTATTTCTAAACCAGTTGTTGATATAATAATATCTGTCTGGTTCCTATATGTTCCAGAACTGTTTTAAAATGAATTATGTCCATCACCTACAGAGAACATACGACAAATCTGTACACAATATAAAAAAGAGATACATACAGGTCCACAAGAACCATTACTTTTAATAGTAAAAAATACTAAAACCATACATGGTTTGGACATGTATGTCGACACGATTCCTTGTTTAAAAAAACAATACCTCTCGGAAACAGTCAGAGGTGGAAGAAGCAGAGGATGGCAAAGAAAATCATGGAAGACAACATCAAGGACTGGACATGTCGGGATTTTTCCTAACATACTCGCATTGATGAAGATAGAAATCGATGGAGGATTATGTGCGTTGATGCATCGAATGTGATGCCCCTACTACCCTGACGAGTTATGAGCTTATAGTTAGATGTATACTACCGAGAGAGTGAGAAGATAAACATGTAGCCTTCATCAACTCAAGGTAAGTCTTTCTGTGTACATATTACAACCAAATCCCATTATAACAACTTGGTCTGGACCTACGAAGTACACATGTATACAAATTCGCAATCAATCAATCAATCAAGTGTCATGACTAGTGGCGTAGGCGATCATGTTTCTCCACAACTCTGCCTCTTGTATTAATAAGTTCAAAAGACATCTTTTTATGCCACAGTGATTACCCATCTAGACATGATTTATCTCTTTGTTTTCCTCTGTCTCTATGTGTCTCTCTCACTTTGTGCGTGTCTATATCTCTCTTATGTTTTATGTGGTTCTCTGCCTCTCTCAACTTTTGTGTGTGTCTCTATGTCCCTCACCTTTTTTGTGGGTGATCTAATTCTGTGTGTGAATTTCTTTCTCTCTACGTGTGTTTCTCTGTCTCTCTCATTGTGTGTGTCTATATCACTTTTTCTGTGTGTCTATATGTCTCTCTCACTCTGTGTGTGTGTCTCTTAATTTTTGTGTGCGTTTTTCTGTGTGTCTCTCTCTCTGTCACTCTTTATGTGTGTATCTCTGTCCCTTTCACTTAGTGTATCTCTCTCATTTTTTGTGCGTCTCTCTGCTCATCTCATCTGTGTGTGTCTCTGTCTCTCTTACTTTGTGTCTCTGTCTCTCTTACTTTGTCTCTGTCTCTCTTACTTTGTGTCTCTCTCACTTCTTGTGTACGTCTGTCTATCTCACTTTTTGGGTCTTTGTCACTGAGTGTATCTATCTCTCTCTTTTTGTCTCGCTATTTATCTGCATATATCAAATCAATCACTAAATCAATCCGTCTTCAGTCCTTAATAGACATTCATCTATATCCAAATTAGTACACCCGTGTATTTGCTTTCCAAGCAGTTTTCCCACGGTCTAAAGAAGAATAGAATCCACCTAAAGCCAATAAAACAGAAAGAAAAATGGACACGCCCACGTATTGGGCTAACAGGCGCTCAATACGTGACTGAAAAACGCACATATTCAGCAATGGTACTAGATCGATTTGATTGGAAATGAGAACTTCTTCGATCTTCGGTGTTTCCCCTTGTTTGCTTAGTTCGATCGTGCTTTGTTGACCCCACCACACTTCTTACAGATTTCTTTTAGAAAGCATATTATATATATATATATTAGACCCAGCATTACATGTATGGCATGGGACTAAGAAGTTTTTAAACCCTTATCAATCAATCGTCTGTTACACTACCCCGAAGATTGTGTATAATGTGGCTAACAACACGTGAATGTTGATTGTTACACTACCCCGAAGATTGTTTATAATGTGGCTAACAACACGTGAATGTTGATTGTTACACTACCCCGAAGATTGTTTATAATGTGGCTAACAACACGTGAATGGTGATTGTTATACAACTCCGAAGGTTTCGGTGACTTAATTATCATGACCGCGACCTCCACCTATTTTTTATGGTTAGAAGTTTGGATATATAACTAAATTGGACTTAACTTCCTCTGATGAAGTAGCGTGTGTCGCCATAATGGTCTGTCCATAAATTACGTTGACAATTATTAAGGAAGAGGGGTCGTAAAAAGTTTGATAGTTGTTGACAAGGGGTCAGAGGGAGGAAGAGTTTGACATAATTTACCGTCAATAATAGTGTTTTTTATACACAAATTAGATGACAATATACTAGACAAATTTCAAATTTCGTATATTTGAGAAGCAGGATAACAGCAGGCGGTGATACCAACTCAGAAATCAAGACTCGAATCGCTCGCGCTTCCAACGCCTTTAACAAACTTTTAATCATCTGGAGATCAAAGATCGCAAGTAAATACATCAAACTGCGACTATGATTCCATCATTGATATATTGGATGTGAAAGTTGGAAATCTACCGTAATAATTGATAAGAAGTTAGTTACCTTCGACAATAGATGCCTCAGAAAAATCACAAACACTAATTGGAAATATTTCAAATCAAACGACATACTAAGAGAGGAGACCAAAAAAAAATATGTGACGAACATCACTAGAAAACGCCGTTGGACATACATCGGCCATATACTTAGAATGAAGGAAGACATAATTCCACGAAAAGTCGTCATGTGGACACCAGACGGGAAACAAAAACAGGGAAGACCAAAACAGCGCTCAGAAGAACATTTATAAATGAATTAAAATCAACAGGCATATTGCACAAGACCTGCAATCCTTGTCAACTGACCGACAGGCATGGAGAACTATGACATTCGCTCTATGTGACAAACTTGGCAAAAGAGGAACTGACTGACTGATACACACATTAAATTGTTTGTGAATTTTAATATTTTGAGACAAAAAGTATTTTTATTACTTTCTGTGAAGAACCGTTTTTTTTAGGGGAGGTGGCATTTTTTTTTACATAGTAAGGCAAAGCTGGGGGATCCATGAATTCTGGACAGTTTTTAACAAGTAGGGAGTGGGAGAAAGACACAAATGTGCAAATAATTGTTGAGGTAATTTATAGACAAGCACTATTTTTTTTTTAACTTAATCAGACGTGAATCTTCAAAATCGCGGGCATGAATGGATGGGTTTTCATAATCAATGAATGGATTTCCTCTGAAACGAAATGTCACGCAAATGAAATGTTGTGCCTAGAAATTGTTAATGGATACTATAAGTACAATATTATTGAAGTCACCAGTTCTAAAACTAAACTACACTCAATTTGTATTATGTGTAATACGTCTCTGTAAATATGCGCGAGGGAGATAGCCATGAAGAGCTACATAACACATATTATATGCCTGCGAGTCTTGAGCAATCAATAATTCGGATGGTGGAAAATTAATGGAAACAGAGATGTGGGTCTATAGAAGAATGCTGAACGTATCATGGACTAGTACAAAAATAAACGAGAAAGTGCTCATAAAGTCTAATACGAGTAGGCGAGACGAGACGTACTTAATAATATTGGAAAGAGGCAATCTTTAATTTGTGGACATGTTATGCGACAAGACGGTCTGGAGAGCATAGTTACAACAGGTGATATTAAAGGTAAGAAAGATCCAGGGCGATATCTTAAGAAAACATTGGATAGTCTGACATAGAGGCATGCAAAGACTTCTTCTTCTGCGTTCGTTCTCAAACTCCTGCAGATTAGCAGGATGTAGTCCGGAGAACGGGGATCTATTGTGTCATGGTTTACAGCATTGCTGCGATATCTGCGCCTTTCGGCCTGACACATCCGACTTCAGCATTGCTTTGGGTCACTGACCCTATATGGGATGGAAAAGCCAACTCCATCCCATAACCTCCTTAGTCGCCTTTTACAACATGAGTGGAAGGTAAACAGTGTTGCTATTCTTTGCTCCCCTTTCGGGCCCCGGCAACAAACGGGCGATGCAAAGACTTAACATTCCTTATCTGAGATACTGAAAATAGAGAGTTGTTGAGATCAATGATAGACTATATCCAGTCGGCACGGTACCTGATGATGATGACACCTGATTAGAGAAAACATATTGTACTTACGTAGAACACTTGTAATTTAAAAATAAAATTAACTTGATGACGACAGACAGACTATCATTATAGGGATGTGGGGGTGTAAACACGAGTTACATTTTCAATATTTCGACCACGAAGGATGTATCCGCGTGTATCCTTTTCTATTACCGAGACTGTTATACAATGTTCTCTATTTTTATCTATATGCATATACATAACATATTTATTATATACTTCTAAACAAAACTCATCCCGGTTGTTTTTTTAAAAGACACAAAAAGTCCATTTTAAAAAAATGTTTTCGTGGGCTCCATTACCATACTAGAGATATCAGTTTGTAAGGTCCCACTGATTGATTATGCGAGCCTTGTACCATTACAGTAGTAGATTTCCTACCGGAACGTTCTGTGCAATATGTTGTGTGGACTCTACAACAGTTTCTATTCTATAGCAGACTGTTTCAGCTCAGAAGTTTTATATCCGCTTTGTTTTTAATGGAGGGCATTATGGCTTAATATATCAATAATATGATGTTTGTCTCTGTGTTTCTCTCTCTGTTTCTTCCTCCAAGTGTTTGTCTCTGTTTCTTCATCCAAGGTGTTTGTCTCTGTGTTTCTTCCTCCAAATGTTTGTCTCTGTGTTTCTTCCTCCAAATGTTTGTCTCTGTGTTTCTTCCTCCAAATGTTTGTCTCTGTGTTTCTTCCTCCAAGTGTTTGTCTCTGTTTCTTCATCCAAGTGTTTGTCTCTCTGTTTCTCACTCTAAGTGTTTGTTTCTATGTATTTCTCCCTCTAAATATTTGTCTCTATGTGTTTCTACCTCTAAATGTTTATCTCTATGCATTTCTCCCTCTAAATGTTTGTCTCTATGTGTTTCTCCTTCTAAGTGTTTGTCTCTCTGTTTCTCCCTCTAAGCGTTTGTCTCTCTGTTTCTCCCTCTAAGCGATTGTCTCTATGTGTTTCTCCCTCTAAGCGTTTGTCTCTCTGTTTCTCCCTCTAAGCGATTGTCTCTATGTGTTTCTCCCTCTAAGTGTTTGTCTCTGTTTCTCCCTCTAAGTGTTTGCCTATATGTATTTCTCCCTCTATGTATTTCTCCCTCTAAATGTTTGTCTCTGTGTGTTTCTCCCACTAAGTGTTTGTCTCTGTGTTTCTTCCTCTAAGCGTTTTTCTCTCTGTATTTCTCCCTCTAACAAATATGCTGATTTGAAAGTATATGATTTATCTGCGTTCGTTCTCAAGTTACCATCACGAATTTTTTGATGGCTTCCATCGGGGAACAGTGTAATACCATTTAATGTAGGACAATATACGCTTAGCACAACTGTTTTCGGCATAGATAGATCCAAGAATAGGGTAATAAAGTTTTGCTAATAGCTACATACACAAATAATAATACACACAAATCGACGTGTATGTGTAATATAGATTGCTATATTAATCTATATTACACATACCAATGTGACTGTCAATGTCATTACTGTTCGTTTTCTGTTATATGTTTTAATTTTATTTCAATTGTCTTAAGGCCTTTTGGTCTAGACGTCTATTTGTGTGTGTTATTATGTGTATCTCTATTTATTAGCAAAACTTTATTACTCTATTCCTGGATCTACCTGTTGGATTTCAATTTTGCGCATATTATTGTTTTCGGCATATATTTTTTTTTCAAAGATCGAGTTAGCTTCACTAGCATGTACCAGCTTTTCCACGACGACGAGTGTAGCGTGCTCTTAGCCGTAATGATTTATAACCAATTAAGTCCATGGACTTTACAGTCCAATACATGTCCCCGTGTGGACTTTACACTCCAAAACATGTCCCCGTGCGGGGTGCAAAGGGAACGCATTGCTCTAGGCGGACCCAGGATTAGCAGATAACCAAGATCCCAAATGTACCTCCACGCGGTGCACCCTGGAAACAGAAATACAGCAACTCGTGCTGATTCTGGCCAAATCATTTGGAGATCGTGTCCGAGAATGTGGAGGTAGCAGATGGAAAGAGATTTGACTGCACAAGAGACAGACAATATCTCCGACACCACCAGCAGCACCACATATAGCGACACTATCGACATACAGTGAAGCTAGTCAGTCCAGTCCGAACATTGGAGGGGCGGCCAATGTAAAATGCACGTAAAGGTAGATGCATGACGAGAGACAAATATATTTCATACCGAGTACAATGAAACAATGAAAGGGCAGAACAGCGATAGAGGGCAGCGCGAACTGCAAATAGAAAATGAAAAGTTCCTAGGAAAGGGGAACTACAAGCTCCGTCGGCTCGAGACGAGCTTCTAGTTACCTGTGTTCCTTACAGGCAGAGACCCAGACCCATTCATTGGCGTTTGGTAAAGCAAGAAGACCTAATCCAACTCTAATATCGAGCCTTCCTAAACCGGAAATATGCTCGCGAAGAGAAAGGGTTCCGTACTCGATTCACTCAGACACAAAAGGGACAACGGTTTAGCCCTGGCCCAACTCTATTGTCAGGTTTTCCTACACCGGAAATACACTTAAAGAGAGAAAGGGTTCAGTACCTGATGGGCTAAGGCGCTATTGGGACAAGGACGCTCAGCTCGAGAACGCCTTGCTCTCAAACGCGTGGTGTGAGACTCGAACTTGGACAAGGGGTACACGATGTCTGTGAATGACACCTCGGCTAAGAGGGCGAAAGAGCCAGGGTCCAACTCCTCTGTTGAGTTCTTCCCCTTAAGGAACCAGGCTCACGGATGAGAAACGGTTCAGTACCCAATGGGCACAGGCACAGCACGTCCAATTACACGAGGCAAGTTCATAGACAGTGCAACACTTCGTTTGAGTCAGACGAGAGCAAAAAATCGTCTGGGCGAAGAGGCTCCATTACACGTGCCTGGAGACAGATATAGAGGCTGTCACAGGCTAAGGGTAGCCCACCCGAATTATCAAGGCATGCCGAAATCGGATGTGCTAGGCCTACAAGGCGCATAACGGTGGCACAACGTAATCACGCTCCCGGCGGAAATCGCACGGATATCCGTGATGGTTACAATGGAGCGAACGAAAAACAAACAAACATGTCCCCGTGCGACGTTTTCAAGGCGAGGAAAGGTAAACATGGATTTGTACACAGTCGACTACGTCTATCTAGTATATGGTGTTTCAGTTCCCTCGGGTACTTAGCCTTCTGTGAGCCAGGTTTCGGTAGAGGAAATGCTGTATAGTAGAGTTTGACTATGATTGTTTTGCCCTCTTAGTCGAGCTTTGTTCCTGGATATCTCGTTTGTCTGAGACATTACACACATTTTCTGAGGACTAGGACAGCATGACGTCCTGCTTTTCCATATCACAAGCTGATGGGTGAAAACTAGAATCTTGTTCCAGAGCATGAAAAAATCATTGGTTATGCTTCAGTAACTCTGCCGTAGAGCACTTGCATTTAGCACTGCTCTCTAACGTTGTGCTATCTTGGCAACACACTTGATAGACTAACTACTGTGTACGAAATAACGCCCTGGTAACAACACCATCCTCACAAAATTTAATAAAGGAAACATGAGCTTCAAGAATAATTCCTGGGATAGAAACATACAGATGTTATTTCTCTCACATTTATTAATTCTAGAATTATTCTAATTTGGTTTGTTCTCTAATTAACATTTGTAGATCCGTAACAGTCTGTCAATATCTGTTGTATCCAACTATGTCCGTAGCAGAGATCTTCAATATTCTTTTCCCCCTCGTCATACTTCTAACTATTGTTTTTCATTTTTTCCAAGTTCTACTCATCCTATTTGTATTTGTATTGAATCTTTACAGTATGTCTTGGTATTCTTGCCAAGTATAGTTTTGAGTTCTTTCTACCTACATCTGCTTGTTTAGTTCTTTAGCGAACATCAGAGGTGATCTTATGAATCTTAAGAGACTATGGCATGGAAGAGGTTCAGCTATATAATAATAGAGAATGTGGTATGGAAGATGTTTAAATATATATATATATATATATACTGTTAAAAAAAGTAAACAACGTTGATGTTACTTTTAAAAAATATTAGTTTATTTGATATATTCAACCTATCGACTGTGTCCAACTGGTCATCAATTTCTCGTGGTTACCTAAATTGTACTCATGAAAGAGGTCAAGGTCAATACAACATTTTTGGCAATAACTCATGACAAGTTCATGGGAATCCAGTGAAACTTACAGAACACAAAACACTCTGACCATATTATAGAATGCCTATAAAAGATTGACGGTCTTCAAAAAAATTCAGTTGAAAATTCAACGAGCAAGTATGATTCATCTCATGACAGAACAATGATATCATCATTGGATGCTTACAGACTGGACAATCACAAAGTGTTGTGGCCAGATAATTTAATGTGATTTGAAGTACCATTAGTCCCCTGTGGGGGAGATTTCAACAAACTGGCTCAGTGGCAGACCAGTCGCGCAGTAGAAGACCCCAGAGTCGCAAATCCTGCCGAAGATCACTTCCTGCGGCTACGTCATTTCAGGAATCAATTTGCATCTGCGTCTTCCACAGTCTACCACTCAATGCTAGAAGATCGTCGAATTTCAGATCAAACATTAAAGAATAGGCAGCATGATGCTGGTCTTAGGGATAGAATACCATTCAGAGATCATGTTGTTACGGACAGGTACGCCAGAACCGACTGCAGTGGGCGAACCAGTAAGTCATACAGATCGACAGTCATACAGGAAAACACCATCTTTGTTAATGGAAAAAATGTGCATCCGTATCCACATTTTGTGCGCATTCACATTTGAGTGTGTGGAGAGGGTGCCTTAAATGTATCTAGTATCCTTTGCTCGATAAAGAACTTTCTGGCTGAAACAATTAAGTCAGTTTTGTACTTGTAAATGTGCAGAAGACGAATGTGTCGGGCCATTGATGCAAATAAAATGGTGTTACAATGCATTTTCATTCTCTGGATTACATCCTGCTGGAAATATAGTAGGACCATTGTAATGCTACAAGAGAGATCCAGTGAGAGTTTGAGAATGAACGCTGAATAAGAGAAAGTACTTGTAAATACATAATGTTTTACTATTTTTTCGCTTTGCATATAGTAATATTTCTACATTATTACATATAAGTCATATATAAAGTGCATAAAAATGCCAAGATGAAATTTGTGAAGATCGTTGTTTCAGTAGGTTATGAGAAAAATGAAAAATAGATGAAATAAAAGAATGGTAGTTTTCTTTTTCAGTTTGAGGAAACTACAAAAAGAATCACAAAGCAAGCCCTCAGAAAATACTAGAAAAAGAGGTTGTTTAACTGAACTCAAGTAAGTCTCGTAGACTTGCAATTTTTTTTTTCCACTGCCATCTGCTCTTGCATAATTGCGAGTCATGATGTGCCTCTTTTAAATTAATTTTTAACATATGAAGATAAATTTCCCGTGACCAGTACTGCATGCGATCTCTGGTGGGAAAATGACACATCTGCCAAGTCCAAACCATGTTGAAGGAGGTCGATAGGAAAAAAATAATTGCAAAATCGAGAAACATCCAGTTCAGAATCCATCTGCGAGTTACAATGGTCGTCAATATGTATACTTGACGTAAAATCATTACTGGTTGTGATTTAGATAGTAAGGAATTCTTAGGAATAATATTATTACCAAGTACGTAGATATAGAACAAGTTGATCTTGTCATGAAATTATATTGAACAAGATAGACTAATGTTTTGATATTGGACGCAGTGGTATGGGAAACAATGACCAGCTTCACTGAAAAGAAAGGGTAAGATAACAGAAGATTCCTCTTGAGATTTTGAACTTTGCCCAAAACAGAGATGTAAGGTGTGATGAATGAGAACTATTTGTCTGATAAATAGTGAAGAAGTCTGTAGTTGGGGATCTCCCTGGCGTAGTAGTTAAGCTGTTCGCCTTGTGTTCAAGAGGTCACGAGTTCGAACCCGGCTCGTGTCGTCTTGTTTATAAGGTGGATTTTTTTTCGGAGATCCCTGTGGATTATCACTTGAAGCTACAGAGTTATATGCTATGAGTGGTACAGCAGGCGGCGTGCAACTTCGTTGAGAGGGACGGAGTACATCTGGGAAACTGAGTACAGTGAAGTCAATCTTCTATGGCTTTTAAACCCTTTTTTTAAGTCTGTAGATATTAGTTAGTGTTGAGGGGGGACTGCAGGGTTTAACCACTCTTTAGTAAAATAAAATGTGATGGTTAACACATACAAAAAATATTTAAAAACTGGTAGAATCCCTATCCCTTCCACCCCCTTTTTAGTGATATTTTTTTTTAAATGGCTAAATCAAAAGCTTGTCTTTAGGAACCATCCTTTCATCACCCTTTGCAAACTCGTGTCTACAGCCATACATGTGAAAAATAATCAGGTGCACTCTCTTTACAAGACATAATATAGCTAGAAATAAAAATACTGGCATATGAAACAGAAAATATACAGGGAAACTAGTGTTCAATAATAGAAAACAATCTTAAAAGCTGTTAATATACTTTATAGTGAAGAAAGACAAAAAATGTAAGAAGAAAAAAATTGATAAAAAATATTCAAGACAAAAGACCACAGAATTTCAAACAGAAAATTAAAATTACAGGAAAACAAAATAAACCTACCGTCTAACAAGTATACTAGAAGGCTGACACTCCGCTATGGTTAGCGGTTTCCTATCAATAGGACATTGTTGTTGCAGGACCAAGTAGTTGTGAATACAGCGACTGCAGAATGTGTGCCCGCACTGTGTGTCTACTGGAGTAACTAGAGGTTGAAGGCAGATCTGACACATCAAGTCCTCATCAACCTGAAAACAATAGAAAACCACCTAATTACTCATCAATAAATCATCTTCAACACTTGACATAAAGTAATAATTATAAGTTATACTGTACAGGACATTTATCTGCACTCTTAGCACACATGAGAAAAAATATAGCACATTGTGAAAACAGATAACGTAAATAGCAAATGGGGTAAATAACAAACTTGGTCCCCTGAAGAAGAGAGAAGAATATAACGGTACTTGACATTGTGGCATAGGAAATCTTTGGTAGTAAGTGAAACAGATAGGTATAGATAGACATAATAACCAAATCCACACATCATGGTCATAAGAAATGATTGATAAGACATGGGAATGCAGATTTGACACAAGACAGGAGGATGCAGATTTACATGATAACCAATGACATAAGGCATGGACTATAAGAAATGATTATTAAGACGAGACAAGGGGATGTGAACAAATATAATAACCAATGTCATACAGTAGGGACTATAAGAAATGACTGATAAGAGACAAGAAGATATATATTTACATAATAACCAACGCAACATGGGATGGACTATAAGAAATAAGTGGCAGTACACAAGATTGTAAACAGATATAACCAATAGCACATGGCATAGACTAAACAAAGAAGAAAATGTACACAAGTTTGTGGTAGCATGATACATAGCAAATAATGAGGTGGTAGGCAGTGGGTGTTCAATCAAGACAGTACAATAAATACTGTTATTATGCACTGGAATTTATAACTTTTGACTTCAGTACAGTTTGACTCTTGTGTTTCATTGTTTCCTGGCTCTGTTGTAGAGCAGTCATTCTTAACCTGGTGCTCACAAGCACCATGATGCTTTTGTAAGGATATGTGGCTCTCATGACATATGAGTTAAAAAGTGCTCGTGCGTACTAATGATCATGATTTCCCTTTGTAATTCAAACTTTGTTTTACAAACCGAAAGAAATAGTATTAATATCCACAATTATGGGGATAGGGGCACAGATAATGCTGTGCAATGAAGATTATAGGACCAATTTTCACCTTCACTTTCAATCTCCCTTTCATCCTATTATATGTTATGATGCTCATACACACTCAATATTATATGTAGGCGGTGCTCACCATTTGAACAGGTTGAGAACCCTGCTGTGAGAAAATATTCTTGTGTAGGCCCAACATTCAATAAGAATTTAAAAAATGGATTTTCTGATTCTGATGAATTTCATCACTTTACTTGTTCTTCATAGTTTGCATAATCATTTACTTAACAACAATAAAGAACAAATTCTTGGAATAGGATTTGAAGTTTCAAAGAATGATTATTACTATTATTATGCATTTACTCTAAAGCTTTAGCAAATTAACAACAATGCATTGCATCATGTTTTACAAGCAAAAATTTTATAGCTGAACCTTTTTTTAAACTTCGACAACATATTCCAATTTACCATGGCATCATTTGATTATGCACACTTTACATGATACTGAGTAAACTTTTTAAATACTTTCATGTAAATGATAACCAAAATGCCAGATATCCGACACTGAAGAGAGAGCCGTAGTAAAACATACAGGAAGCAATAATAGTAAGGAAACAATGTTACATTTATGAAATGTCTAATCAAAATGTTTCTCATTAATGCATGTTTTCCCGTAAGAGAGCTGCAGGGAGAAACTTGGGGCTGAGTGATAAAGGCTGCATGCCTTTGCTGAAAGATCTTTATCCAGAAAGACATGGAGAAACACAGAATGGAAAAACAAAATCCAACTGACACTACAAGCAAAAGCAACACTAAAGCAATGCAATATAATATATGGTATACAGGTCTAGAAAAAGCAACAAAGAGAGATGAAGTGAGGTGAACCATGAAATTTGATTACACGAAAAAGTATAGTAGGACAAAGTAAAAAATGCAAAATTGAAAACAGAGGTAATTTGTATCAATCAATAAACCCATAACCCTTCAGGGTCGTAGGGGTACCACATTGGAAGCTTCAGCACACAGAGTCCTCCAGCGAATTCTATCCTCAGCGATGCGGATGAGTGTGGAAATATCTAGCCCTGTCCATTCCTTGATGTTGTCTGTCCATGTCTTTATATATGTCTTTATAATTTGTATATTAACAATTAAAAAAAGAAAGTCTTATCCCAGCGTGATTTGTGAAAACGTGAGATGTCATGTTCGCCTATTTTTTAATAAAGACTTTAGTCAAAATATCAATCTTGTGTAAGCCTCTATTGTTCAATGTAAAACTGCGATTTAACCCTTTATATATTAAATTAATTTTTTTTCAAGATATAATTACCACATACGGTACACATTTTTACCGCATTTTCCCAAACATTCAAAAAATTAAGACACAAAAATTCAAATACAATGGTGAGTCTCACCCAAAAAAATATGGTCCAGCGCATTACCAACATGTGACTATTTTAATTTGTATTAAGTTTTAATGTTTTTTTTACAGTAATATAGAACACATCTTTGTTCTTATGTTTTTCATTTACATTTCTTATCATTTACATTTATTATTTGTACATTTATTGCAATTACAGCTTTGCAATTCTTTCTGATGAACTTGGCAGTGACAGGGAAGGCAGGGGAATGGATCAGGCACTGGTGAAAGTGTACACAGAAAGATGTTGAAATATATGGACAGGAAGACTTGACTGAATATATGCACAACACTAAGATGAGAGGTCTACAGATGTATTGCTGATCTGCGTTGGGGGGGGGGGGGTGGTGGTGGAAAAAGGAAGTGTCATTTTCTGACTTCACACCCAACGTGTGCAGCTTGACAGTAACCTGAGAAGTTTGCCCCCACAGCATTCTTCCTCTAATTCCAAATGGATGGACCAGCCTGTGTGGAATGGGGTGGCCACTCATGGACACATGCATGTAGTGCAGTGGCACTGGATCAAAGGACATGAACTCATGGACCTCCGGACCAGCAACCACCAATCATAGGTATTCTGTTCTCCAGAATACATCCTTCTAATGGCAGGAATGTCATAACACATCTAGAAGATGATTACTGCATGTAGATAGCAAATGTGAAGCACAAAAGGCTACTGACCGAAAATGCACCGATCATTATCCTTCTACTGTGTTTGTTCTCAAAATCCTGCAAGTTAAGCAGGATGTACACCAGAGAATGGAAAGCGTCATTGTTGACAGTTTAGATTCGATATCTGTGCCTTTCAACCTGACACATCCATTTCATCATATCATCTGGATCACTTTGATCTATGGGATGGGACAGCCAACTTCATCACGAAAACTACCTTTGAGCCTTCTACGACATGCATAGAAGGTGTTGCTATTCTTTTCTTCCTTTTCAAGCCCGGGCAACACGAGCGATGATGGTCTTAATATCAATAAATCAATCAAGTGCCATGCCAACTGGCGTAGGCGATCATGTTTCTCTATGACTCTCTGTCTCTTGTGTTGTCAATAAGCGTGGCTGGTGAACTTCTACTGTGCCACAATACTAGTCCATCTAGCAACTTTTCTCTTTGTCATCGCCTATCTCTTCTCCCCTTGATCTGTCCAGTTGTTATTAAGTTAATATCCAAAAGGATTTAATATTTTTTATAAAGGTTAAATAACCAAGATTAAAAGCTACTTGTATATACATACCTGCTGGTGGTAGTCATACAGATGTGTTCCATGAGCTTCATGCAGCTGGCCACACGTCACACACATTCCAGCATCAAGACGCACGCGTGACAAAGACATGGCCAATCCTGAGTTCATCACAGTGTGTGCTAGGAAACTATGAGACTAAATATAGATGCATGTGTCATCTATACCATAAGATGAGCTTCATTTCTCAGCTCATCTACATTGTTGATGAATTACACATTGGTGGTGCACACTGTATATATCCAACAGACAAATGTGGAAAGAACTGACCATGACAACCACTAATCATGATACATGATGCTGTTGACACTTTTATAACTAAATAAATATAACTAACACTTCAGCACTATCCTGTGGCATAAAGTCACTTCGATGTCAAACAAAGATGCCTAATATAAAACTATTTTACGGTGAAGTAGAAGTGAGGTAAGCAAATCAATGTAACAATTCTTAGAACTTGAATATTAAAATACAGATAAAAACAGCTTACAAACATGAATGAACATGATTGTAAAATTGCATATTTTTTTATCATGAACCACTAAAAACGGCAGACGTGGAAAGCGGAATGAGAACATGGAATGCAGAATAAACACATCATTAAAGTTATGTTCCTGGTGGTTTTATACATGGGGTAGGATTAATACGGTGAAATTTGTATTAATGCCCTCAGGCTAAATACTGTTTATATAAATTACACAAGGCAATCATGTGTGTAGAAATGTAATCATAAAATGAGACAAGAGGCACAGTAAGCTTGTTAAGATTCCAACTTATTCTCACAGTATGAGAAGTGAATATAAACTTGCAATTTCACAATTGATCATCAGAAATGTATGTTGTTAAACTCCTAGTTCTCATCCGAGCATGAGGAAGTAACTGAAACATGTATCCAGCTTTATGATTAATAGTTTCTAGTGTCCTACACAGTGAGCTATGATTCAAATGTCTGAAGTATTTACCAGATAAGCAGTCAAACATCATGCACCAAGCAGAAATCAGATGATTAAGAAAAAAATATCTTTTGGCATTATCTTCTGCTAAGTTATTGCAATATCAACATACTTTAAGATATAGCCAATTTTGGACACAAACTATTATATGTATTACAACAATAAATTAATGAATAAGTCAGTTGAATCTATTAATCCATCATCTTTCGTTGTATTTTGTATTGTCGGAATAATATTGAACTTTTACGTAAAGGTGTGGATGTCTATGCTGGCTTGACTTTTGTATGCTGAGGTAGAAAGGATATCATCCAGTTCAAGTGGTAGTTTGGTGTGGTTGCAACTTATCTTCAACCAACCATTTATTATGCATTGATTGGTACTGTAAAACAAAAATAAATCAATTAATAAAACTAGTTAATATGACTTTTACTCCTGAAAACAATCACACTAAACTTCAAGAATGAGAAAATGACTATTGTCTTTAACCAGGAAAATGATGGTTGGTTGTATCCACATTTGCCTATTAAGCATAGTAGCTGAAGCATCAGTTGTCACTCCATGACCAGATGGGTTAGCTATGTTGTGTTAACTTTAAACTTATTCAAGAAGATCTTGATGTTTTCTATTCACCATTTTCTTGGTCTGCCTTTAGCTCTATATCCATATCTATATTCTTTTGTTATATGCTCTTATTGGTATTTGGTTTGGGTTCATTCTCATAATGTGACTGAACTATTTTGCTTGCTGTCTTTCGATATACTCAATACAAGATAATATATCTGCTTCAGGCTCTTAAACTACATTGGAGAAAACAATCTTCTAGATGACTGCCAATCAGGCTTCAGAAAATATAGAAGCACTGAAGACCAAACAATATACCTTGTCCAGAAATAGAAGATGCTTTTCAGAAAAAAATCAAAACTAACTCCTAGCCAACTTCTTTGACCTCACAAAGGTCTTTGATAAAGTCTGGACAGAGAGTCTATTGCTAAAACTCGCCAAGAAAGGAATTGGATGTAAAATGCTACAGTGGATAAAAAACATCCTACATGGCAGACATGCAAGAGTTAAACTCCAAGGAAATAAAAGTAAAATGGTCAACATAACAAAAGGCATACCAGAAGGAGTTGTATCCCCCTACACTCTTCATAATTTATATAGATGACCTGCCAAAACAATTCACACCATACATACATAGGGCTCCCCATGCAGATAATCTTGTTACTGGATCCAATCAGAATACATTGGAGTTGCAAAAGTGAGAATGCAGGAGGCAATAAACAAAGTTGAAGAGTGGGAAAAAACCTGGGGTGTTCAAATAAATAAAAACAATACCGTCACCACACTCTTCACAAATCCCAAAAATTATACTCTCACACTAGAAAATATCCCATTCCCAAATGAAAACAATGCAGTCTACCTGTGACTAAAATTTGACAAGACAATTACATGGGGATCACACACTGAAGAGACAAAAAAGAAAGCCACAAGCAGACTACAAATTTAAAAAAGTTATCTGGGACAGATTAGGGAGCTGACATAAAACTATAAAACAAGTCTATGTAGGTCATATTCAGCCAACTCTGGAATATGGATTGAGCACATTTGCAACAGCAGCAAATATAAATCTCCAGAAGCTGGACAAATTCTTAATGCAGGTTTCCGAATTATTACAGGAGCACACATATAATGGCAATGAAAGCAACATCAGGATAAAAAAATCTAGCAGATGAGAAAATAACAATAATCACTGAAAAAAATTAGCCGCTTTAATTTTCACTGAATGCATGAGAGAAAACAAATTTTATTTTAAACCAACTGTCATGGGGTGTTGCATTGAGACATATGATGTAAAAAGGTCTCTATGTATCTCTATCCTCTACCATTCTGATGAGTTTGAAAACTTGCACACCCTGTCCAGTCCTTGATATTATCCAACCTCATCTTGTTCTACCCTTCACTGTACCTTTAAAAAAAAACATCTCTTGTCATCGAGGAATGTCTCATCAAGTGTCTGTACCACCAGAGTTTATGAAGTTTCACAACTGTTAGCAGTGGTTCTTATTGACCCGCCAATAAATAAATTCTATCATGTACAAACACATTGGTCTTATGTTCTCAGTAACAGATACCCAACACACATCTATAGCATTTCTTTTCAAACACTTGGATTCTTCTCTCAAAGTCCGCATTTAGAGTCCAGGTCTTCCAACCATATAGAAATATTGGCAAAAACAAAGGTTTATATAAGTAATTTTAAAATGGAATGGTGATCCTGCTTTTCCAAATGGTGGTTAATCTTGTCATCATAATCATGGCCATTGTCAGTCTTTTCTTAGCTTCAAACAATAGAATACATTGTGTCATGGTTTACAACGTGGTAGTGATATGTGCCTTTTGACCTGATGCATCAGACATCAGCATGACTTCTGGGTCATTTCGGCCCACAGAAATTCAGGGGGCAACTGAAAAACTGCTGAACTCCAATCCTGGCCCATGGTATTCCTGACAGATGCAAGGTCAGTGCTTCAAGCTCTCCAGTCTGGTAAACTAATAGACTTGCAAAAACTACTTAATGAACTGTCCTACCAGTATAGGGTAACCATGCACTGGATACCCTCTCACTGTGGAATACCAGGAAATGAAAAAGCAGACCAACTGGCTATGGAAGGTGCTGCCGAAGACCAACCAGATGTACTAATCACCTACCATCAGAAAAAACAGATGATCAAGTCAATAAAAAAAGCCACAAACACCAACACAAGATGACTATCACATTATGAATAGATTAGAACAAGTTCTAATTCTACGCCTCAGAACAGGACACAACCAACTCTGCAGTCACATGTACACAAAATTCATGATAGGCAACACAGCCATGTGGGCAGGCAGCACAGAGTACCAAGCATATATTTCAAGATTGTTCTGAGTATGAAACGCCGAGGCAGACATATTGGCCAGAGGAAACAACACTGGAATCAAAGCTCTATGGGCCACTGCATGAACTACAAATGACAGTGAGTTTTATTAAGGAGACAGAATTACAGATACAGACATGTTTCAAGTGAACGAAAGAAGAAGAATTTTGGCCCATTTATGAGATGGGACAACCAATTTTGCCCCCAAAACCTTCTTAGTTAACTATTATAATGTGCATTGTATGTAACAGTGTTGCTCTTCTCTGCTTCCCTTTCAGGCCCCGGAGACACAGGTGATACGAACATGAAACATGATGCAATACATCAATTCCAAAGATACCAGCAGACCACACTATTTCAACTTAACACAGGCCATTGCAAACTGATGGGTAACCTCTATCAACTAAGGATTTCATGCACAGACATATTTCCATGTGGATCCAAACCTCTGAACACATACAAAGAGCTGAGACAATAGGTCTTCTTGATGGATACAGAGCTGTAGCAAAATCTATGGGGTAATGCTCTGACCTGGTGATGACAGTGGACTTCACTGTGGTGACAGGGTGTTAATATAGCTTGAGCAGAGATGCAGAAGAAAATAATTTCCATAATTGTTAGTGATGTCACTATGAACTATACAAATTTCAGAGCAATCATTAGTGTCACCTTTGTATGTCCAAGCTCCATAGTGATGAAAGAGTCCCTGTCTGATTTACAGACAACTATTATTTGCCATTTACTATCAAAGAAAAATATTTTCAACACATCATGTCAATACATAAGACAAAACTACCAGTAATGTTCTACTATCCCCTTATGCTTGTGTGGCAACTGGGGACTGGACTTCTTGTTCAAGGTGCATAGAATAGGGAACCGTTTTTTATTCTGGTGAGTAGCAGGTGACTAAGGAAAGTTGGGATAGGCTGACAGCCTGTCACCTCAGTACCTGAGAAACCAAATCACAATCACTGCTTGTCTTTTCTCAATTTCTTATTTTTGTCTTCTATCAAATGATCCCCATGAATGATGAGATGCAAGTCAGAAGACATTGCACTTTTGTGACTGTCTCCCGGGTGGTGGGCAATGCTAGATGTGCCATCACCGATGATGGGTCAAGAGATCTGACAGAAGAATGATGAGCTAATTGGCCCAGACGTATATGCTGTGTTCCTGGCAGGACATAATGACCCCGGGATACTGTCTCACTGGAAAGCCTCCCTTCTGAGACTAAATATGCACCCATAAACCCTCCGAACACAACCATACCTTTGAGACAATAGTATAGAAGTCAGGGTACGAAATAGCTACTCAATTAAGTAGGACCTGTACTTTTTTTCCAGAAAGACTATGGGTTATCAAGAGCTACCTGCCCACTGCTAAAGGGATTATTTCATAAAATCCCCTTAATATTAAGATCAAATTTGTATCAAAACAACAGTTTACTTGTAATATCTGATCCTCTCATTCTGCTTTCTCATCTATTCATATTGAAAATACAATTTATTCTTATGACACTTGAAAATATCATCCTCTTGTTGGCATCCACATCAACTTCCTAAGCAGTAGGGTCTAAGCTTAAATTATTTAAATGAAAACTTTCTGGTGAATGCATGAGTACATTTTCAGAATCGATATCATGGCATCATCTGAGATGTAAACAGTGGTGTGGATGTCTAGGTTAGTTAAATAATTTAAATTTACCATATTGGCTCCCATCGGTACCATGACCAGTAATCTGAATTCACTTTCTTTTGTTCTTTTCTGGCACCTACTAGGCTACTTCACATAATAATAAAGATTCCATGATATTATAATTTATATTGACTACTAAATCTCATACATTTGCTTAGTCTAACTACAGACAAAGTAATATATAATAATAAACCGTAAAACAGCCTATATAAATCAAACGACTTCATAAACACTAAAACAGTGATGAAGAAACAATGACAGTCTGTGATGTCGCAAGCTGGACAAGCAGGGGGAGAGGTATTTTCTATTGGGTCAGGTCGCACTGAGAGCTGTGATTGGTTTAGGTCAACTAAATATGACATAATGAATCTGATTCGTATTATTATTATATGACCATCATAACTTTACATGACTTACTGTACTATTAATAACAAGAAGATCGTATTACCACAACTAACATTTAAATTAGAAAAACATACCATTGTTTCCGTTAGAGTATTTGGTCATCGCCAGTCCCCCTCAAAATCTCATGGCACAAAAAACATCCACAGACAACAAAAAATCAATATTGGGAACTGATGTCATTTCCTAGGAACTATTTGGGCTCTAACTGGGATTGTCAATAATCAAAATATTAATTTCACACTAATATTTTTTATATAATGTTATATTTCAAGTCGTTAATGTAATAATGTTTTAATTTAATTAGATCTATATCAATATCTAATTAAAATAAGTTCAGAATAAAGCATTTTTGTTGATGTGATAATATTTTGTTTGTATTACGCACATAGAGCCTCAAGTAGTGTGATAAGAATCTCAGAGTGATGTTACAAATATCGCTTATACTAATATTAATTTTCAGTATCAGGGATATGTGCACATTTGTAGTATAAATGTCTGCATATTAATTGAATCATTAACAATATAATATTGTATAGTATAGATTTATGAAATAGGCTCATGCAACTTTCAGAAATTTACAGTATTTCAAAGTATAGTCTGTAAGAGATGTATTGATTACAAAATGGCGAACCACCCACAGTCTACGATACGATAACTCTTTGAGCCATGATTACTTGATTACGCAGGCGTATGCCCGCTTTTACAATGCTAACGTTTGTCGTTTCATGGTTATAGTTTACATTTCCCTGCTGCAAGTTTCGTAATAAAATATGGCAGCTTTACTGAAAAATCAAATTCTAAAACATCTTTCAAAGTAAGTTCACATCAAAAAATATTTTATTTTTAATTTAATATTCGATTGTAGACTTCAATTTAAATTAATAAATTACAGAGTCACTGGTGGTGTTAACTGTTACTGTTACAGTTACTGTGTAGAGTACTGAGTAGTCAGTGTTTTAAGACTGTTAAATAAACTTAAAGTGTGTCATATAATAAATTAATATATTTATCTCCTATATATTATTACAGATTACACTACAGCTTTTACACTTAATTATAAAATTAAAAGTTGTAGCAAGGAATGAATGATAATTTAAAATTTAAATTGATATCCATCCAGCAATTCAATTGGCAAGCATATATAATTATATAATATTTAATTTTAATACTACGTTAATTACATAAGATTTAGATTGTATGTAATGTTATTGTTAACTTCAGATACGCCTAGACTTAGTATACATAACATACCACGGTATCCCATATTTTTATGAATATTTAGTCCCTAATGGATACATCCTTAATACTTGAGGCCTAATCCTTCATTTCCTGATTTTTTTTGTATTAGACCCCTAACTATTTTTATTTATACTCATAACTTATTTAGTTATACTTTAAAAATCCCCCTCCCCCATTTTTGCGCACTCTTAGTCATTCTAAGCAACAAAATAGTGTTGAAAGTTGTTAATGTTAGTAAGTTGAGTTATAGTTTGTCTTTGTGCAATATTTTATTTAGGCCCTATTTGTAGGCATAGGCTAAAATTTAAAAAAATATAACCAGGCATATCAGTATTGGCATAAATATGACTAGAATCTAATAAAAATTGGCTTGTTATTTGTGCAACTATTTGGAAAGTTTCCAATGTTTCTATATACAAATAAAAGTTCTTTGAAAGATTTAAATTTCAGTGTTTGTTGACATGTGTAGAAAAAATTACTACAAAAAAAAACATCTAGGCTTTAATTTTACCTGTTACATTTAGTCTTTGTGCAATATTTTATTTATTTGTAGTCCTACAGTGAAGAATTACAGTCTATTCTTATTGTCTTATTTGAAGAGCAGACAATGTACATTAATGGAAAGTCTCTAATAAAACAGACATAACAAAACAATAGAGCCTACATTTTCTTAAAAATACTTACAGACTCCGGAACAGGAGTAGCATTTAAATTTGGCTATTTTAAAGTATAGACCCCTATCCATTTTTTCAAATATTTTGAAAGTTTCAAATGTTTATATATACAAATAAAACATCTGCGAAGATTTGAATTTTTGTTGTCATGTGTTTTCTTCTGCGATAATTGTTCTCTTTTTTGCTGATCTTGTTAGACAATCAAACTGACAATATTATTTGCGCCAGAACTAATTTCACAGAAATAACTGACTAATAGCAATGAGGAAAGACTAGAATTATTGTGATTGGATGAAATACTACAGTATTTTTTACATTCTTTCTGTGTTAAACTTCCTTCACAACTTCTATTAGAAAAACACATTCTATGTAGATGATTAAAAAAGATGACAGCTTAATAAGTCTCTTTAAAAGATGACAGGATAGGCAGACTACAAGTTAATATTTTTTATTTACGCTTTTTAATTTTATAATTATTTATTATAAACTCCACTGTCTAATCTCACTGCAACTAGAATATTAAATTATATATAATTAAAAGAATAGTTTAGGTCTACTCTGTTGTCTAGTAAAAAGTATGCGGACCTAAGTAGCAGTAGTTGTTACTATGATGCTATGCATTGTTAATATGTTATATAGTTATAGTAGGCCTAGGCCCTATATAGTAATGTCAATGTCTACTATTTATCTAGAAAATATTGTATAAGAAGCACATTGCACAATTATTGAAATGTCATTTTAGTAGGCCTAAATCATTTAGTGTTAAATTATTATTAGCCTATTAACTTTGAACTTGTTTTAATAATTAGGCATACGCCTACTCTAAGGATGATACAGCTGTGATTTCCCACTTGCCTTCCACTGGTTTGTTTGTGGGTTACTCCATTAGCCTTTGGCCCTACCAGAGTCTAGCCGCTTAGTGGTTTGATTTTATAGTATCCTTCTTTTAGATGAAGTGTTCTCCTGAGCTAACGAATTATCACCTATCCAGCGGTCACAGCGAATGACAAACACATCAGTCGCTATGCTGCGAAATCAATGTATGACACACAGCTTAGGTCATTGCACTGTACACATAAACAAAAGTTGCTCCAATGAGATCAAGAGCAGGATAACAAGCTAAATAAACATTTTTTTCAATGAGAAACATTCAACGCAATGGTTTGATAGCAATATGTACGCAAGTTCGAGTGCTAGGATGTTATATTGAGCCAATCCTTCTTTATGGATGCAAAGTATGAATGGTAAATAAAAGTTCCCAAGATAAGCTGGAGGCAACTGAGCTGTGATTTTTAAGAATTATGAAAATTCCATGAATAGCCAAGAAAACTAATGTAGAAGTCCTCAGAGATGCTGGAGTAAAACGACAAATCATAGCAACAATTAGAAGCAGAAATCACAATTTTTAAGGCATGTGATGAGAAAAACAAAACTTGAACATTTATTAACCAATGGAAAAATCATGGGGATAAGAGAAAGACAAAAGATATAAATTTCTAGATGGGTTAATACCCAATAACACAAAAAGCCTATAACACAAAAACAACTACTGCTACTTGCCTATGCCACTCAGCATGGAACTTGATTGCTTGATAAGCCTGCAGATTTATGAAAATTGGACCAACCAGATGATGATGAAGTAATCAGCTGTGAGCAGTAGATCTTGACAGTCCGTAGACTTTCTCACAATAAGAATTATTGTATCAAAGGCATAGTTATGTTATGGTCTAGTAGTTTATGAATGCATGTTTGATCCCCAAAGGGTTATTAACATTCCCTACCACCTAGGAGTCTGCCACAAAAGGACAATAGTGCAATATCCACTAACCTATATCTCTGCATCATCCATCCATGGGGTCCATTTGGCAGAAGACAAAAGTAAGAAATTGAGACAAGACATGTAGTGACATTGATGGGTTTATTTCCCTACAGGTAGCAGGTTATCAACATATCTCCCAGCTTTTCTTAGTTGCCTACTATGGCATGTTTGGAAAGAAGTCAGTACAGTGGTTGCAGTGGCCCTATTCTTTGCACCTAAACTATAAATTCAGGCAACAGTTGCCATATTGGTGGAAAGTGTATAGAAATGTGCAATGTACACTATAATATGGTATATATTTTGCTATATCTAGTTACATACTTCCATTAATGTCAGGTTACACATATATAGGTTACAGTACTACCGAGAGAGGAGCGCGGTAGCCTAGTTCATAGTGAGCTTGATTGCTATCTCTGGGTTACAGCGTGCCAGGTTCGAAATCACGTCTGGACAAAAATAAAAATCTGGGTTGAGATTTCTCGCTTGACACGACCACTCCTCCAGTCAACTCAGCTGTAAATGAGTGCCTGACGCATGAGTTAAAGACAGCAAGGAAGGGAACTGGCCACCCCACCTAATAGTTGCTGTGGCTTAGTTTATGAAGAGTTATCTTCATCCCCGACGGCAGGTTGCTGCCATGGGACATACCTTTACTACCGGGTCTATAAAACATTGCCAATTCATTGACCATTGGTGACTCAGGTCTCTGAGACCATAAATGTAATGCCCTTGCTTTATTAATCATATAGATAAAACAGTGTCTGCTATGGCTGTAAAGATTAATTACATTGATTTATGATGTAAAATACATATATCTGTTTCAGATTCACAAAGAATCTTTCTGCTGACAAAATTAACCTTAGCACACTGAAAGGAGAAGGAGAACTCTCCAATTTGGAACTTAATGAAGATATTCTTACCCAGTTGTTAGAGCTACCTACATGGTTAAGGATTACGAAAGCTGTCTGCAACAGGGTAGCAGTCAAGGTAAGTTACTGAAGTTAGTGTTTCTTTGCATAGGAATAGATATCCTTATTACAGTGTTTCATAGTATGAGTTCCAGAGAGGTGGACAATTTGAAATTTCTTTTCTAGAACTATCTATACGCTGTGTCCCTTGTTTGCCTTGTGGCTTTGGGGGTGGAAGAGTTCTCTGGAGATGGCCTTCTTGTGCGATGTTTGTAAGCTTGTTCCTGTGGCTTCTTTGATTTCTGTGATCCATCTTTTACATGGTCTGCCTATGGATTTATAACCATTATGTCTATGTGGCATGCTATTTGTCGGTAGTCTGGAAGCATGTGAAAACCACTTGATCTGTTGTCTTTTGATGTGTTCCAATACTGATATTGTTTTGGTTATCTGTCTGATGTTATCGTTTCTAATTATATCTCTTAATGACACTCCAAGTATTTCTAGAACATTCTAGTATTTATAGTATTTTCTAGAACAATATGTATAATTTGAAGTACTTATTTATAGTATGTTATTATTCAAAATTTATTGATTAATCAGTAATCATTGATCAATCATTGGAGGCTTCAGTAAAACTTTATCATAGGTGGTATTATCCTATCATTGAATGTGTTAGTTCAAGTACTGATGTGTTATATTGAACCAATTCTTTTTAATGGATGTGATGCATGGACTGTAAACAAAAAAAGCTCAAAGCGAACTAGAGGCTGTTGAGATCTGGGGTTGTTTTTTAAAGAAATTATGAAAATACCATGGACAGCTAAGAAAACTGTTGAAGTCCTCAGAAATGCTGGTTAAAATGACAAATTATAGCAAAAATTTGAAGTAGGCAGTTAAGATTTTTAGGGCATGTGAGGAGACGAACAAACCACCTGAAAGATCAAGGGGAGAAAGACAAGTTACTGGATGAGTTTTGCCTTCTGTTATTCCTCCTGTTTTAAGTGTGTTTCTACCATGATTCTTGATTAGAAACTGGCTTCACAGCATGCGTGGTGGTTCCCCCCTCCCGTTCCAACCGCCATCCCAGTGTATGTAGACTCAGAGTCCCAGTCAGGTTTTGATTGTGAGATCTTCAGGACTTTTCAAAAAATTTGCTTTTTCTTCCCAGCCCTCTAGATACTCCCATTTCTAACATTCTCTGTATGTGAACGTTCTCAGCCTCATTGACATCATCTTCATCTTGAATTTAATTTATTACTGCCTTCATTAAGTCTGCTTTATCTCTTCTCAGCAATGTGCCATCTATCACGGCATTGCTTGCCAATAAGTTGGCTCTCTCGTTTCCTCTGACCCCAGCATGACCAGGGCAGTATATCCATGTAATGCTCTGGACAATTGATTTGTTCAATAAGTCTCACCATTCTTTTCTTAGCATGAACTTTTCTATCTTGCGCAGCATGCTTTGAGAATCTGTGAGTATTACAGAGTGTGTTGATGTATGATTTATCTACGCCTGTCCAATGTTTGGGTCGAAGGGCATGGACCGCTGAATCAGCAACGAACCAACGCCTGTCCAAATGTTGTTTTGTATGTTTGTTAAAAAGAGGATTAAAGCCTCTTGCTGAGGCACAACCCTTTCAACCTAAGACTGGAGTCTATGTTGGATATATTGTTAATGTTCACTTTTCTCTTACTGTGACCTTAGCGTCTGAGACATATTTGACATATCGTGCGTGCAATTATTGCTGAAGGACTTGTACCAGTTGTCTACTTAGTGCGTATTATTATGATAACTTGCTGTTGTCATGCCTAGAGAAGAATGAGAGTCTGGAGGAAAGTAGAAGTCCTGAGAAGAACTGTTAGGAGTTTTGACATGTGAGGGGTGGCAATCCTAAAAAAAGACTCAAGGAAGTCTTGTTGTCTAGTTCCTATCCAAATGGTTGACAGGAGTATTTGGAGTGGTCTTTGTGCTGATGTCTCCATGTGGCACTCCTACAACTGTGAGGGGTTATGGATCTTTATTATTATTATTTTTCCATTGCTGTTTACTGTTTACAATTTTAAAAATGTGTGGAGTTTTTTTGAGCTTACTTTATACAGAATTAGGTGATTAGTCTATAACAAAACCTCGTTCTAGAAACAGATAATGATCGTTAAATAACAAGACAAAAAATTACATACGCAAGAAAAGATCTGGAAATACCACATGGCCACTTTCTTTCTAACCCCAGACATTGCAAGAAATTAGCTCTTACTTCCTATATGCAGTGGGGAGGTTCTTAGAGCTTTCTTTCATACCCAGGAGACTTCAACTTTCAGCTTAATGCAATGCCTATTGAAGAAGCTTTCTACTCAGAGGGTGGTATATATGGCCACTAATTAGGAACTTGTGGGGAAACATTAAAACACATGAAACAGAATAGGTCAGGATGTAGTGAATAGATTATATATTTGGATAGGACATGCATTAAGGAGTCCAATTCATGTTTTTTTCATGATCTCATACATAAGCTCACTTTATCCTTCATCATTGTTTTGATACCCTTGAATTATGAGCTTTGATGCTCTTGTTTGCATGTATGTGCAAAAAGTTGATCCAGAACTTTCTGTGATACCTAGAAGACTTCCAACTCTTGGCTTTATTCAACACTATGAGAATAAGCTCCTGCTCAGAGTCTGTGTGTGTATATAGAAGGTATGTTCCACCATTTTATACATACTGGGGTATATCCAATCACAATTGAAGGCCTGAAATTTTTTTAGTGTGCAGATGATCGGCTTCAATTTATTTTGGGTTTCCAATATATACTCAATCTGGCTCTGTGACAGAGTGTTACTGAGCTTGTCCTGGATGACCAAGGTACCAGGTTCAAACTCCGCCCCAGGCAACTGTGTGGAGTACAATTCAGAATACAATGAAAACCTTCTGAATGTCTTTATATTGTCTAGAACATCGTTTAACCAAAAATGCTGGGTTGATCACCACATCCTGAATAGGATATGCTATCAATATGTGCTCTATCCATCTCAACAAGGCAGGAAGCTGCCAGCCAAGAATATCCCTCTGCACATAACTCACATGATAATCCCCAGGAGATGGTGGTTTAAACCTCTCAGGAAAATGGATGGTGGTTTGAACCTCTCAAAAAAGAGGATGGTGGTTTGAACCTCTCAATCATATATATGGTCATGGTTAAAAGGTCAATAAGAAACATGTATGATCAATAATACTGTTCTACAGTGTTACTAGATTGTATTATTCATCTATTGCAAGTTTTACAAATCTTATTTGCCTTTTTCTGGACTTTAAAGGTAAAATCTTTTGCATAAAAGTAACTTCTGGCCAATATTTAAAAAATAACATGATTACCATGTCAAAACATCATTACCATATACGACAGTCTTTTTTTGCAGCAGCAAATATTATAAATCTGATTTCTTTTATTTTTCTTTTTGCTTTATGCCATGCAGCATCAGGGGTAGAAGAGTTCTCTGGAGATGGCCTTTGTATATGCTACCCATATATATGTATTTCATATATGTGTGTTTTAATTGACTCTTTTATTTCTGTAATCCATCTTTTGTATAGTCTGCTTCTAGCTTTGTATCCATCGTCTCTATATAGCAATGCTGTTTGAGGGGTACTATCTGATGGTAGTCTGGAAGCATATGAAAACCACTTTATCTGTTATCTTCTGATGTAATCCAGGATAGGCACTGTTTTTGTTAATCTTTTGATATCTTCATTTCTGATTCCATCTCTTCTTGTTACTCTGAGAATTCTACATAGACAAGTCATTTCTGTTGTAACAAGCTTTCTTTTGGCTTTTGTTGTTAGTGTCCATGATTTACATTGGTAGCATAGTGAAATGATGATTGTTTTATATAGTGCTGTTTTGGAGTTCATGCTCACATGTCTGTTTTTGAAAATAGGATTTATATGCTCTAAGATTTGGTATGCTATGTGGTGTCAATGTTGGATAAATGATCTGATAATTATACAGGTGTTTTTACTTGGATAAATTTATGTTATTTTGAAGAAAACAGCGAAAGAGCAGTTGACTAATACATCATCACAATAAATATATATATATAATTGGATAATTCGTAAATTTCTTGTCTCTTGTCTTTTGTGTTCTCTATAGGCTCTTCGAATACATCATGTAAACGGACGAAATTTCGCTCCTTTATGGTTTGGCTCAAATAAAATCGCTGAAACGTTTAAAGGTTCCTCTGTGATCAAGTAAAGCTGACCAATAATATGATTGGTTAACCTTTTACCTCTGGACGGTGTAAAATCTATAGGCCTAGAATTTTTTTTCATTTTGATCGACATTTACTGTGTTTTAAGGTTAAATATTCTTTCTCCTTGGCTTTTGCCTAAAACCATGTATATTTCTGTCCTTTAGCGAATCACATAACACTGTTTATATCTATGTTTCTGGTGTATTCTTAAATTCTAATTGAATCGATTGAGCATTAAATCTTGTTGTCACGGTTGTATATAGATACGGTAAATTTTACTATCGGTGACATATGTCACCATTAGCGAAAACCGGCGTAGCTCTAGCATATCACTATGTTTTTAGTTTTCATAGTTAAGTCCGATGCCTGTGACAGTTTTTTAAAAAATTTGTAAAACAGAGATGCGAGTCGTTGACGCATATGAATAATATATAATTTATGCTTATTCTTTTTGTTTGTTATTTTAAATGTATTCCTTAAAATTTTAGAAAATATATTTGTGAGATTCGTAAGAACATTTACATACGTAGGGCGGAAATCATTTATAACAGTACTTTTTTTTCTTCTTCTTCTTCTCATCCGGGCAACGCCGGGTATTCCTTCTAGTATACTTATAATTTAATATTTCCTTATGGAAATACGCACATGGTCTACTTCTCAAACTCCTAAAAATTAGCAGAATATAGTCCGGAGAAAGGTATGTGTTGTGTCATGGTTTACCATTACCTGTAATATGTGTACCTTTTGGATTGACACATCCGATTTCAGCGTTTCATTTGTGTCATTTTTACACCATGTGGTATGGGACAGCCAAAGTCCCCACAAAACCTCCTTACTCGCTTCTTACAACAAGTATGAAAGGTAAACAGCGCTGCTATTCTTATCCCATTTCCTGTTCTGACTTTCCCACCCAATTAAAAAGCTACAACTACGGCCCTGCTTTTAACCTTCCATCTTCTCATTGTTTCTTGCACATTTCTAAAAGTCAGTTTTGCCGCTATCCTGTTGGTTGGACCTGTTCGGACGTAGGTAAGCATTGTTATTGATATCAAACACCGCCTGTCTTCCAAAAACAGACATAACATGTACTTATCCTGACGTATTTTCAGTGTCATCATGATCCAAGTTAGATTAAATTAAGACATTTTGCTCTAGCTCAGTGGTTCTCAATCCTGTGTGTCATTGGCCCCCTTATGAGTTTATTTTAATCTGTAAATCCCCTCCCAGTGCATAAAAAGGCGTTGATTTTCTGTACAAAACACCAAGACTTGTTTTTACGATTTAGGGAGATCCATAAATGAGGTCACCCCCCCCCCCGGTCAAGAATCCCCCTCTTCCCCAATTGCTTAATTATGTCAAATAACAATCCCCCTCCTTCCTTTCTATCCCACCCTATAATATTTGTGTTTAAAAAAATTACGATTCTCAAGATTTTTTAAAGAAATGTTTCAAATTCAAATAATTTAATTGGTGTATAAGAATAATATTGTTGTCAACTATGATCCACCTCCGACTTGCCAACAACTGTCAGACTTTTTCAGACCCCTTACGCACTATGGGCATTACCTTATCAATAAGACCAATATTAATGTAAACTATTGTTACTGCTTATAAATAATGAAAAATATTATGAATGAGAAATAGCAAACAAAGGAACAAAAACTGTGTCCACGTTGCGGTACAATCGGGACATATCCAGACATAACGACTAAATATAATGAAATGAAAACCATACAACTGAAGAAATAATAAGACATGGTATCGATCTCGAAAACATTCCTGTGCATTCGTGTGAGACCATCGGGCAGTAAATTCCTCTGTACAGAAAGTAAATAAGACTTAATTTGTTGCGTTTTTTATTATTGGCGTTATTTTCATTGGTCATTATTTATATATTTGGATACTTGGAGATGCATCACAAAAAGAAGCCACGACCGACCAACAAAGTGCACGTAAATAATAAAAAAAGATCAGCCTTTCAGGTCGTTTTATTTTCTATACACAGTTCTTTACCGGATCCCGATTATGTTTCATGTTACCCGTATTCGATATATATCCTGTTATTTGTCGTTCAAATAGTTACCTGGGGGGGACGGGGACACACCACATATATCTGTCTGACGTTGTTAACCTCTAAGCGCTTGCCCATGACCGTTAATTGGTTGGCTATAAAAAGTGACCAATGAAAAGAGCACCAATCAAATTATCCATGAGACAGATTCGATCATGGTCAAATAGTGATATACACTGCACATATATTGGCAGTGTAAACGTGATGATCAGTTAACTGGTAATCAGCATAAACGAAGGTTGGCTGCAACGGACCGCCAACATCTTCTGTTTCTTACCTTGATAGTGCACTCTGCTAGACTTTATCCTGTCCATCATTGGTTTCAACGGTGTTTCTTCCTACCGTTACTTGCTATTTCTGTCATGTTCTGTTTTCGTTCTCATTCAGCAGCTCGACCTCATGCATTGTATACTTGTCAAATGCCCCACTATGGTCGGTTGGAGGGGCAAATCGCCTAGGGGATGAGATAAACAAGTTATGTGCGAGTTGAAATAGCGCAGGAATTCTGATACGGCTATTTTATTGTAATACTATGCATTAAACATCTGGTAACCTTTCTCTTTATTCTGTGTTTCGCTCATGTAACCTGCGCCTATTATTTCAATCTATGGGCTCAACTTTTCCTTTATACGTTTTTTTTCTCCCAATAGTTGCCAGACGAGAGTATCACTTACATTAGCCTTTATGTCACTTGTTCTCCTTCTTGGACCACTTTGAAGAATAAATATTTATTCTGTGGTTCCCCTTGGCACTTACATTTAAAATGGGCGATTTATTCAAAGCTTATTAATACACTGTATGTATCTTACTAACTAGCTTCCAAAAATGGGCGATTCGCCCGTGTGTTGCCTGGGTCCGAAAGGGAGCAAAGAATAGCAACACTGTTTACCTTCCATGCATGTCGTAAGAGGCGACTAAGGAGGTTATGGGATGGAGTTGGCTGTCTCATCCCATATAGGGTCAGTGACCCAAAGCCATGCTGAAGTCGGATGTGTCAGGCCGAAAGGCGCAGATATCGCAGCAATGCTGTAAACCATGGCACAACGCATTCCGTTCTCTGGACTACATCCTGCTAATCTGCAGGAGTTTGAGAACGAACGCAGAAGAGAAGAAATGTGCGTTTTATTCAAAGCTTATTAATACACTATGTATCTTACTAACTAGCTTCCAAAAATGCACGTTTATTTATCCCTCCGCTCCACCCCCCCCCCCCCCCCCACCCCCCAAAAAGATTTCAAATTTTTGTTCCCGGTGCTCGTGGTATATATGGCTGAGGAACAATATCACTGGCTTTAGATCATCTAACTTAGTAGCTGAAATGATTAATCCGTATTTATCTCTGGCAAAATTCCATGTCAACCAGATGTGATGGAGTCCTCGACATCTTCAGATCTGCCAGATAGAACAAACATTTACAAACGTGCTGTGTGCGTGTGTGCTGCTGTATGTAGTGGAGAAATCAAGACTTGTTTCTTTAGAGTTCATGACTTTTTTTTCCCAGACGATTCATGGCTATTTTTTTCTTCTTTCCTCCTCAAACCCCCCTGGATCTCTCATGCAACATAGACAATTATCATATTAGATTTCCAGCAGGATGCAGTCCAGAAAACGGAAATGCGTTGTGTCGCGGTTATATTTGCGCCAATGGCCCAACGCATCGGATGTAGATTGATTTCTTAAAAGAAAAGGTTGAAGATGCCAATCACAGCAGAGTGCTAGAGATTAGCGACACATAGCTAGTAACTTCGCATCAGGGTCAGTGAACCAAAGCTGACCAAGACCCTATGACACTTCCACGCAGTGGATCTGGAAACAGGAGTACAGTTCTAGGGATGGAAGAGGGAAGGACAACCCATCCACAAAAATAACCGTGCAGAAGTCAGATATGTCGACCGGAAGGTGCAGTATCGCAGTAAACAGACATAACGCCACAAACGTCCTTTTTATGACGAACGACGAAGAAAAGAAATGGTTAACTGTTAGCTTGTCACTGTTGTAAGAATTCTGTTGTCACTTTTCATGTAAAAAAAAAACAACTGGATATATGGTTTTCATGTTCGACCTGGCCTGTCGTGCATCATAATGTCGTAACGAATACTTTTCATTCTATTTGAGGATTTCATTGTTGTCTCGTGATCATATTAACCATCTAAGCTGAGCTGCTACGCAGTCGCACACTCTGTTAAATAATACCATACACGTAATTTGAGTCTAGTCTTCCTGCGTTAGAATATAGGACTGCTGACCTAAAAATGAATATGATTTTTTGAAAATTTTAGTTGTAGAATTTCTTAGATCTTAGATATAACTTTTTTTTAAATAAAGAAGAGGGGATGGGACGGCAGGGTGTGTGTGTGTCGTGTAACTTTCCAATGAACCCTTCTCTGTCTTGTACCATGCGGTTTGAATTTTCCAACGATGTATTCGTGTTATCTTTAATGTCGTCAGTCCATCGTCTTCTTGGTCTGCCCTTTCTCCTCCCTCCAGTTGCTCTGACCTCCATTATTTGTTTTTCTAAACAGTTGTGTTTCTTTATATGACCACAAAGGTGTAGTTTTCTTTTTGCTAGTGTGTTTAGTAACCAACACTCTGCAATCTTCAATGCGTTTATAATATCTGAGATTCTCTTTTCTTACTTCCATGATATTCTAAATATCTTTCTGTAGCATTTAATCTCAAAGGCGTTGATCTTTTTTTGCTCCTGTTTTACTTAGGGTCCATTGTTCACAGCCGTATGTTGCAACCGGAACAATAACAGTTTTTGTATTAGCAGTTTCCTTTCTATTCTGTTGTTTTCCCATATGTTTTACAACCGTGTTATTTTACAATATGCCATTGACAATCTCCTCCTTATCTCTGTCATGCAGTCTCCAGCACCGTTGATGTTTGCTCCTAAGTATTCGAATTTATCCACACATTCTATCTCGGTATTGTCTATTCTGATTTTTGGTTGCGCTTTTGACATGATTTTTGCGCGTTTAAATATAAGTTTTGTGATTTACGGTACTTATTTGTGTTCTTGATTAGTTGTTTCAATTCCTTTATATCATTTGAAAGAAGCACAGTGTGATCTGCGTGGCGTAGTTCAGGGATTTAAAAACTCACCCATCACCCATTTTTAAAAAAGGTAAGAAATAAATTTTTTTAATAATTTTTTTTAGAAAAATCACTATATTGTAACAAGTTTCGTTGTAAAACAAGGGAGGGGGGGTGTGTATGACCTTTTTTGTGTTAGTCATTTAAAAGAAAGCAAGCTTAGTGAGTGGTATCATACGAGTGAACCTTTATACGATCAAGTCACTGCCACAGAACATGTGTGTTTGCCTGTATTTCTTTTGTCCTCCATTTTATTATATTTTCCCTATGCTACTCCACCCTTTTCCTAGTTTCTTCCCAGACAATGCGATCCTAAGCTAACGCTCTGTAATTATTCAGGCCGATAGAGAAATATTTCATGTAAGATTGACATACCGGTGTCTGTCATTGTACCTCAGAAGTGCTCTACCAAGATAGTAGATAACAACAATAACAATAAACCCGTAACGCTTCAGTGTCGTAGGGGTACCACATTAGATGCTTCAGCACACAGTCATCCAACGATTTCAATCCTCTGCGATGCGGATGTGTGTGGAAATTTCTTGCCCTGTCCATTCCTTGATGTTTGTTCATGCCTATATTTTCCCTCCTCTGCTTCTTCCACCTTCGACAGTTCCCTGCACTATTGTTTTTGACAAGGAATCATGTCTGCATACATGTCCGAACCATGCTAGTTTTCGTCGTTTCACTATTGAAAGCAATGGTTTTTGTACACCTGCATACACCTCTACTTTATTTCTTACGTACACGTTGGTCTTATTGTCCCTATAGGAGATTCGTAGAATTCATCTGTAGAATTTATTCTTGAAAGCCTATAATCGTCTCTCCATGTCCGCAGTGAGTGTCCAACTCTCGCAACCAGAATGCACCCGCGACGTATTACAGTTGGAACTTTCACTCCAACACTTATGTTGCTTTTCCAAATCACCGTTAATCTTGACAAGGACACCATCTCCAGCCTTATTTTTAGTTCTGTTTTGCATTTTCCATCGCTGCATATGCTGGATCCGAGGCATTTGAAGGTATTCACCACCTCAAGCTCATGTCCATTCATCGTGATGTTAGTCTGGTTTTCTGTGTCTCCGCTGTTAACCAAGATCGTGCACGTTTCTGTGTTGATTTCCATTCCGTACTTGCTGGTAACTTTTTCCAACTTTGCTGATAACTATTGCAATACTACAATGGATATTAGATAAACAGGGGGTTCAACCCCCTCCCCTTCCACAGGAAGCCAGAACATGACATTACTAGCAAACAAGACAAAACAGAAGATTACCCCCTCCCCATTTCCATGATTTTACCAACACACACAAATATTACCAAAAATCCAACAAAAACGAAGAAATGTCCATCATTTTTGATAGCAAACTCCGAGCCCCGTTTACCAAAAAGGCATATACGACGCTGAGTTAAACGTATCCATTACCCACATCAGAAACGGGTTTAAATTGTATGTGTAATACTAATATAGGATGTCAAGGGATACATTTTCCAGCTTAGGGTAACAGCCCTAAGAAGTGAATGGCTGGGGTATCACAAGGCAAATATCAAGATGAACAAAAATAGGTAGAAGTGTTACCAAAATAAGTCATAAAACAACCTAACAACGAGATAACGTTTTAGTCGATACATTGTCTGCACTGTATCTCTTTGTTAGATTGAATTATGACTTATTTTGGTAACACTTCTACCTGTTTTTGTTCATCTTGATATAGGATATCACTTGTGGGGGGGGGGGGGGGAAGATACCCTCAAACATCTTTCCCTGTATCTTGTCTTCTTCAAAAATAGTATTAACTATAGAATATTGTGCATTGCTGTTTGTTTGTTTGAGAAACCCGTGAATTGCAAGCAATTAGCTCCTTACTTCCTATGTGCAGTGCGTTGGTTTTTCTGAGCTTTCTTTCATACCCAGGAAATTTTGTTTCGGCTTAGTTCAATGTCTATTGAAGAAGCCTTCTACTCAGAGGGGGTCTATAATTGTATAGATGACGTGCTACAAAGCTCCCATAGGAGAGCCTCAATATAACGGCATGCCATCTACTAAGGTTTTCTGTTGCTTGGTGGTTTGCCTAGTACATCATCGGTGAGACCCACAGACACAAGCGCAACGCTTAACATTGTGCATATTAAGCGGTATTAGTGTCTTTGTTACGATTTCTCTTTGTTACATTTACTGTCTAGTCCCCTCATGATGATTTATCATTTCTTAGACATATCAAATACAATAAAATATTACTGCCCGTGTACAGAGAGTATTAATAATGTACTATTTTTGATATCGGATTGTTACACAATTGTGTACACACATATATTCATGAACAATTAGATGTATGTTATTCTTAAGTAAAGTTCAGTAGTTCATCTTGAACTATCTTATTTGTCGAAGTATCGCTGCGCAGATTTATGTTGTGTTTTGTTTTCATTGATCCGATTATTGTTTTTATTGAATTACATATATTTGTGTATAAGGAGACCACATAGAATATATTGTCTACTTGTTCTTATTTTGCGTTCGATCGTAAATTCGCAAACTGGAGAAAAGGGATTCCTTGTTTCTTCGTTTTTAACTGATACCTACGATCTTCGGGTACATTACAAGTAGACGCCACCATATGTTTTATTATTTCCCTTGTCTGTGTTTGTACATTTTATTAATAAATATATATAAATATTAATTTATTTTCTGGTTTGGGTTAGGATAGCTGTGTTTTACATAACTAACTATAACCCCAACCCTGAATAAATAAATATTTCAATTATTAAATGATGAAATGTGCAAACAAGGGACAATAATAAAACATATGGTGGCGCCTAATTGTAATGTATCCGAAGATCGTAGGTATCACAATTAAAAACGACGAAACAACGAATCCCTTTTCTCCAGACTGCGAATTTATGATCGAACGCAAAATAAGAATATGTAGACTATATATTATCTAGTCTCCGTATACAAAAATAGCATGTGTAATTTACTAATTTGGCTTTGATGTTAACAGCAATGAGTTTACTTATTTGACCACGATGCTAACTAACATAAATGAGTTTCTTAGTTGACTCCGATGCTACCAGCAATGAGTTACTTAGTTGACCCCGATGCTACCAGCAATGAGTTACTTAGTTGACCCCGATGCTACCAGCAATGAGTTACTTAGTTGACCCCGATGCTTCCAGCAATGAGTTACTTAGTTGACCCCGATGCTACCAGCAATGAGTTACTTAGTTGACCCCGATGCTACCAGCAATGAGTTACTTAGTTGACCCTGATGCTACCAGCAATGAGTTACTTAGTTGACCCCGATGCTACCAGCAATGAGTTACTTAGTTGACCCTGATGCTACCAGCAATGAGTTACTTAGTTGACCCCGATGCTAATTAACATAAATGAGTTTCTTAGTTGACCCCGATGCTACCAGCAATGAGTTACTTAGTTGACCCCGATGCTACCAGCAATGAGTTACTTAGTTGACCCCGATGCTACCAGCAATGAGTTACTTAGTTGACCCCGATGCTTCCAGCAATGAGTTACTTAGTTGACCCCGATGCTACCAGCAATGAGTTACTTAGTTGACCCTGATGCTACCAGCAATGAGTTACTTAGTTGACCCCGATGCTACCAGCAATGAGTTACTTAGTTGACCCCGATGCTACCAGCAATAAGTTACTTAGTTGACCCCGATGCTACCAGCAATGAGTTACGTATTTGACCCCGATGCTAACTAACATAAATGAGTTTCTTAGTTGACCCCGATGCTACCAGCAATGAGTTACTTAGTTGACCCCGATGCTACCAGCAATGAGTTACATAGTTGACCCCGATGCTACCAGCAATGAGTTACTTAGTTGACCGAAATGTGTATGCTTCCATACACTGCCTGATTTTTACATAGTTGTACTTTATTTATAATTCCAGTTTTGATAGATGTCGCAAATCGCGCAGCATATCTCGACACGCATATTTATCTTGTGCGTGTCTCTCAATCTTAGCACATGAATCAATGTTCATTGTCTTAGCTTCTCATATTAATTTTATTGTTCACTGTTTCTCTGTGTCTACTTCGTTTTATGTTCCCTGCTGTTTCCCATCTAAGCGCGTGTTTCACGTTACTTCGGTTATCACTTCTGATTATGCTGCCATTATGTGACTATCTTCTTTTCCAGAATATTGATGAAACTATATGTTGTATGCACATTTCTCATATTCCTGTACTAATTATGTATTAATTTTTATATATTCACGTATTTGGGTATATCAAGACAAATAGCATGCTCTTCGTGATCATTCTGCTTGTGTCTCACATGTTGTTCCGATTACCGAGGTCTCCCTCACGCTAAATATATTTATGTTAACAATAGTGGGCTACCAAAAGCTATGGACTGTTACGTGCTCACAGACACAGGAATTACGTCAGCATCAGCATATCGTTCAAATAACATTTTTTTGGTTTGCCCAAGACGTTTCTATGGCAGACCAGTACCAGTTTCAAATCTTTGTGTTTTTTTTCTCCCCACACCCCCCCCCTCGTAAATTGTTGTCATACCACCCACGTTGAGAATCACTGGCTTAGAGTAATGTTTTCTTTCACCTTCGTTGATATGACTCAATAATGCATGGATGTCCTGGATATCTTGTTCTCAAAATTTTAGTTTGCAGTTCCACTGAATTCCAAATATGTTGTCCGCTAACATGAAAACAACTGCATGACGGGTTACTATAACCTATCCACTGCACACAAAAATCACAGAAAAAAACAACAAAATGCAGGCCGCACTTGACACCATAAGTGAATGGACATCTGACTGGTGAGTCCAGATCAACCTCTCCAAAACTGTGACAACCATCTTCTCACTTTCAAACCACCAAGAAAAAACAGATCTACAAATAAATGACAGTGAGTTAGCACATAAATACCAAACTCCACCTCAACTAAAAGCATTGACACTAGAGATGATAGGAATAAAATATAATCCGAAGGAATGGACACATGTCTACACAGATGGATCGGCAGAGGGAGCAGTAAGGAATGGAGGTGGTTAAATTCTTATAAGACTCAAGGCGGTGAGCCAATATCAAAAGCTTTTGCAACCGGGAAACACTCCTCTAACTTTAGAGCAGAAGCAGTTGCCAATCTATCAAGCACTGAAAATCTTCACTGAACCAGGATTTCCAAGACCAAATAAGATAGATATATTCACAGATCCTTACTGGAATCAATTCAGAGCAACAGCAGTGAAAGTCTTCTGCACATCAGACATGAGCTAAGACATATCCAAACATCATCAGCTATTGCCCTTCAATGGATACCATCACACTGTGGAATCATGGCAAATGAGAAAGCGGATGCTCTTGTCAAAAACAGGGAGCGAAATGGAACACAAGACACCCACTGTCCTACAGAGTGAAGCAAAAACAATAATTAAGAACACATACACAGCAAAGTGGAAGAAACAAATGGAAGTGGAAGACAAACATGATGCAATACATCACCTCCAAAGACATCAACAGACCACAATATTTCTCCTTAGAACAGGCCACTGAAGACTGTTTGGTCACCTTTGCCGATTGAGAATCTCATACACAGGTGAATGTCCATGAGGACCCAGAACCCCGACTCCCGAACACATACTTCAGGATTGCCCAATATACAAAGAGCAGAGACAGCAAACCTGGCCAGAGGATACAGACTTGAGGCAAAATATATGGAGCAGCCGCTCTGACCTGAAGAAGACTGTGGATTTCGTCCTGACGACAGGCCTGACAATATAACATGACCGCAGATGCTGAACACAGAAGAAGAAGTGTTACTATCGTGGCTAACGACAGTGCTACAGGACTTCTAACTGAATCAATTTGGATCCCGTTCGTTATGTTTTTGATTATTTTGGGCTCTTGATTTGTCGCTATTTACATACTTGAGTCGCATGCCAAAAAATAGCCAAGGCAAATCAATAGATTGCACGCAAATCGGAAACTAGTTCATGTTTACGTTTTAGTTGACTGGTCTCCTACACGTATCGGTCACGATTACTGTTTGCACATCTTTCTAGACATAGTAATATATAGTAACAATCTGACGACACACATATGTACTATAGATGGCGTCCCCTAATTTACTACAGTGGCCTACAACTTTATCATCATCTTCATTCCCGGTGGATAGTGCGATCTTCGCCGATTCTGACGAACTAACAACATTGTAAACGTATCAACCAAATATTTTTTTAGACCCTCTAATACACAACGAAGGTATCCTATAATTTCGACCAAACTTTCTTTACGGCCTTCCCTTATTCTCATATTTTTTGTGTGCACGCGCACGCTATAATTATTCTCAGAATTAATTACAAATCTCTACTCTCCCCTATTTCCCTACAAATGTACGCATACACATGTACGCTATATTATTCCACAAATAGTCTACAAATCTCACTCCTCCCACAAACATGTACACTATAATTTCCGTACGTATTCTTTAAAATCCTTCCCTTCTCTATTTTCCCCAGACATGTACACACATACATGTACGCTATAATTTCCCCCACATTTCTCAGTTAAACTTTAATCCCCTATTCCCCCACGCGTGTACAATTTATTCCACAAGTCGAACCACATAATATATTCCATTTCTTTCCATTTCCACATCTGTCCTTATTTATTCTGTGTCGTTTTCAAGAATATAAAGCGCGTTTCCTGGAAACCCCACCGTTCCCGCACGTCTGTTTCCACAATGAAAGTGCTTTATTCCTCATATGATATGCGCATTCATGATTTACCCACTGAGTATTGACCACCAGCTCACCCATTTAAAATAAAATTATGCCACCAGTGTTAGCCTCGTACACGCGTAGCTAGAGTATGCCTTCATTATTTCTGCCCTAATCCTGGACCTTTAGAACGCACACAATAGACTTCTTGAAATTGAATTTTGTGCATTGAATAAAAATTAAACTGATGAAAAAAATGATCATCGTTCGATAAGATATTCGTATAATACGAGTAAATTTTTAACTAGATATTGTGCGTGCGACTGGACGACGGAGAGGAAGAGTAAGTGTCCGGCTAGATAGTTAATAGACAGAGGAGAATGAAGAGTAAATGTCCGGTTAGATAGTTACGATACAGCAGAATGGCAAGGAAGGAAGTTAAGATACAGCAGAATGGCAAGGAAGGAAGTTAAGATACAGCAGAATGGCAAGGAAGGAAGTTAAGATACAGCAGAATGGCAAGGAAGGAAGTTAAGATACAGCAGAATGGCGAGGAAGGAAGTTAAGATACAGCAGAATGGCAAGGAAGGAAGTTAAGATACAGCAGAATGGCGAGGAAGGAAGTTAAGATGCAGCAGAATGGCGAGGAAGGAAAAGATAGGGAGGTGAATGTGCGACAGTAAGGTTAGGAATACTGATAATAGATAAGTTCTGGAAAAAAAAATATTAAGAGATCGGTGGAGATAGAAAATGGGTACGGGAAGTGCACCAAGTCACGCTCGTAGATTTTATGTGGATATAAACCTGCTTTAAAAGTTCAGCATAACATTAGTGCTAATAAACAAATAAAAATGAGTGGACCACACACCCAACCCCCCCCCCTCCCCCCGCATTCCTTCCTCTTTTTTCATTTAGAAACTCTTTTTTTTCAAAATATCAGCAAAATTTACACAACCGCTAGGTGATACTTCCTTTCTTGGTGTATACGTTCTTTTTATTGGTGTACAACACCCCCCTCTCCCCTTACCAAAATCATATGCACGACCCTGATGAAAGATAACGAATAAGAGAAAGGTGAGTACTATTATCCTCTTATTATTATCTTATACTGTTATTAAAAGTGTAAAGTACACTTAATGCTCTTGAGGACCAATTTGGTGCATTAAAGCCTTATCGGATTAACATCCATCATTTCTACTTGTAGACATCCTGTGAGACATCTAAAGACCTATCATCATCAATATTCATACCATTACCAAAGAAGCCCATGGCTGTGGACTGTACAGAATATAGAACAATAAGTCTAATGAGTCACTTAACTAAAATACTTCTCAAGACAATACATGAAAGAATTAAAAACAAGATAGCCACTGTAGTCTGTGAAGAACAATTCAGTTTTAGGAAAAATAAAGGAACCAGCAAAGCTATGCTTAGTATCTGACTATTGATAGATAAATATATAGAAGCCCAAAAAAGTATCTACATTTGCTTCATAGACTACAGCAATGCCTGTGACAGAGTTCAACATGAATTTTTTTTTATGTCTTCAAGAAATAGGCATAGATGGAAAAGACATCACACTGATTAGAAATATATACTGGGAACAGACTGCATCAATAATGTGTGAAAACAGCTACTCACCATATATAGAAATAAGAAGAGGGGTAAGAGAAGGCTGCATTTTATCACCAAGTCTATTTAATATCTACACAGAGAATATCTTTAAAAATATAGAAGAAATACCAGGACTCAAGATCAATGGGAAAATAATAAACAACCTTAGATGACACTGTTCTTTTGGCGGAAAGTGAACATGAACTACAAAGACTAATAGATCAAGTCAATAAATCAAGTAATGAATATGGACTGGATATAAATATCCAAAAACCATCATAATCAGCAATGACACAGAATAACACGTGCTAAACATAAACATACTTGGAGAGAAACTACAACAAGTAAAACATCAATATATTGGTCACATCGTCAGAAATGATGGTAGATGTGAAACAGAAGTTAAAAGGAGAATAGGAATGGCAAAAAGTACCTTCAATGACATGAGGAAATTATTAACATCTAAACAAATTACAAACAAGTTAAAATGAGAATTATAAAATGCCACATCTATTCTCTATTAATGTAGGATCCGAAACATGGACACTAAATAAACAATTAGAAGACATAATTGATGCCTTTGAGATGTAGGTATATAGGAGAATATGGAGAACATCATGGAAAGAGAAGAAAACAAATAAAGAGGTGCTAAAACACTTAATATGAAGAAAGAATTACTAAGAGAAATAAAGATCAGACAAATAAAATATTTTGGACACATTAAAAGACATGACACCTTATTGAAGACCTTATTTAAGGGTAAACTCAAAGGGAAGCGAGCAAGAGGTAGACAGAGATACAAGTGGGAGAGTAACATCACAAGGAAAGGTTACAGTCTTGCAGAGTGCACCACCAAAACATGAAACAGGGAATGTTGGAGATCTGATGCAGCCAGCTTTCGTTGCGTAGACGGCCCATGACTAAGATGAGAGTACAATGTAAAAGAAAAGTTTTTTGGTAGATAAATACAACTAAATAAATGTGATGAAACTGAAAGGTGATTAACAGAATATTTATGAACAGTGATATGGAATGTCTTAAATTAAAAAGAATGTAAAATGTGAAGAGATATATAGAATGTCTTCAAATAAGGAGAATGTAAGATGTAAGCAGTGCTGTAGAACAGCTTACATTAAGATATAATCAGTGCTCTAGAATAGCTTAAACTAATGAGAGTGTAAGATTTAAGCAGTGCTGTAGAATAACCTAAACTAGTGAGAGTGAAAGATTTAAGCAGTGCTGTAAAATAACCTAAACTAGTGAGAGTGTAAGATTTAAGCAGTGCTGTAGAATAACCTAAACTAGTGAGAGTGTAAGATTTAAGCAGTGCTGTAGAATAACCTAAACTAATGAGAGTGTAAGATTTAAGCAGTGCTGTAGAATAACCTAAACTAGTGAGAGTGTAAGATTTAAGCAGTGCTGTAGAATAACCTAAACTAGTGAGAGTGTAAGATTTAAGCAGTGCTGTAGAATAACCTAAACTAATGAGAGTGTAAGATTTAAGCAGTGCTGTAGAATAACCTAAACTAATGAGAGTGTAAGATTTAAGCAGTGCTGTAAAATAACCTAAACTAGTGAGAGTGTAAGATTTAAGCAGTGCTGTAGAATAACCTAAACTAGTGAGAGTGTAAGATTTAAGCAGTGCTGTAGAATAACCTAAACTAGTGAGAGTGTAAGATTTAAGCAGTGCTGTAGAATAACCTAAACTAATGAGAGTGTAAGATTTAAGCAGTGCTGTAAAATAACCTAAACTAGTGAGAGTGTAAGATTTAAGCAGTGCTGTAGAATAACCTAAACTAAGGAGAGTGTAAGATTCAAGCAGTGTTGTAGAATAGTTTAAACTAAGGAGAGTGTAAGATTTAAGCAGTGCTGTAGAATAACCTAAACTAATGAGAATGTAAGATTCAATCAGTGCTGTAGAATAACCTAAACTAATGAGAATGTAAGATTCAAGCAGTGCTGTAGAATAACCTAAACTAAGGAGAGTGTAAGATTCAAGCAGTGTTGTAGAATAACCTAAACTAAGGAGAGTGTAAGATTCAAGCAGTGCTGTAGAATAACCTAAACTAAGGAGAGTGTAAGATTCAAGCAGTGTTGTAGAATAACCTAAACTAAGGAGAGTGTACGATTCAAGCAGTGTTGTAGAATAGTTTAAACTAAGGAGAGTGTAAACGATCAGTAGTTAGTAGCTAATGAATTTAGCTATCTTTTGGAGAGGCGCGCCACTTTCAACCAGAGGACAACACAGTCCAATTAGGTTATATCAGGACTTACCACCATAAAATAATAGAGGTAACAAAGACTGCTGTAGAATGGCTTAAACTAAGGAGAATGTAAAGTGTGCATAGACATCATGAAAAAAAAAACACATTATAGTGAAGAGTGCGGTCCATTGTACAGAAATGTCGAAGAGCCAACGAATTCTTATCCGGTTTCTTATGTCTGTGGATTGCGGAAGTGAATGTTATTCAGTTGCGTAATGTCTCCTTATTTTGACAGGAAGACAGACAATACGGCCCTTTGTGGCTTGCTATGGTTGTCTCTTTCTAGTCGACAGGGAAAAGAGAGATGGTGGGGGAGGTGGCACAACTACTTTTTCAAGTTTCTTCTAAAACAAAAAAAAAGATGGCCTCTTGTTTTAAAGGAAGTGGACATCTAAACAGAAAATATTGAGATACGGTTTACGAATGTTGATTATTATCCCCATTCACTGGACACCTATTTGTAGATGTTCAGATACTCTTTAACAAATACCACAGGGTAGAGTGGCTGTTGATTGTATTGATTGACTGTTCTCTAGAGACTGTTCTTTGACTGTATTGATTTACTGTTCTCTAGAGACTGTTCTTTGATTGTATTGATTGACTGTTCTCTAGAAACTGTTCTTTGATTGTATTGATTGACTGTTCTCTAGAGACTGTTCTTTGATTGTATTGATTGACTGTTCTCTAGAGACTGTTCTTTGATTGTATTGATTGACTGATCTCTAGAGACTGTTCTTTGATTGTATATGATTGACTGTTCTCTACGTTGTTTTCAGTATAGATAAGTCGCTGTAGAATAGTAGCAAATAATGTCGGTGCTCTCAGAGTTGTTGGAGTAAGTACACAAATAAAACAAGAATTAAGGGCAATCAAGATTTATGTGACGTGTGATGGAAAGAGTAACACTTGTATATTTAACAATGCTCTTGAGGACCATTTTGTTGCATTAAAGCCTCTTGTGATTAACATCCGTCATTTCTACTTGTAGGCATCCTGTTATATACTGCAATTTGTCTTTGTTTTGTAGATATTATGTTATATTCTGTCAATTCTATGTTTGTTTTTAGATACCCTGTTATATTCTTTTTTGCTCCTGGTTTTGCCAGTCTTTTTTTCTTTGGCCCCTTCCCCCCCCCCTTTTTTTTATACAATTTTTATTTAATTTGTATTAGGTTCTTTAAATGAAGCCCTTAAACGTGTGATATAAATTATAATGGTTGGTTAATTGCTGAGCCTGTGGTCCATGGGCTCATGACATTTGACCCAATGCCATTGTGTGATATAGACATGTGTTTGTGAGCTGTTGTATTGTTCCATATAATGTTTTCCATTTATTTAGCTTCGCAGGGAGAATCACACAAACTTTACCATTCTTAATGTAATACTCATCTTTACTTGCGACGGACAAACATCATCATATAGAATAAGGAGAACGCATGGAAAGGGAAGATAACGAATAAAGAGGTTTTGACGGCGCTTCCTATGGGGGAAAAAATTAAAATAAATTCAAGTATTTTGGACATATTGAAAGACATGACATCTTGTTGGAGACCTTCTTGCGGGTAGAGTTGACGGAAGGCGAGCAAGAAGTACGCAGCTATAGGAAGGGAAACATCGAAATTGGACAGTTACAGCTAGCAGAGTGCACCTACAAGAGACAGTGGATGTTTGATGTCTGTTGCAGCCAATCTTCATTGTGGAGACGGCACTGGATGATGATGGTTCATTAAAAGATAGTACGGTTTTCATTTGAATCACGCTCATACTTCAGTGCTTTCTTCCCTCTCCTATTTATTTGCGTCATTGTCTGTGATTTCCTCTAGTAATTTGTAGCTATAAAACTCTCCCCCTCTTCTGTAATGTCAGACACTAATCCCAGGCTGTTAGTCAGTGTTCTACCACCCAAGGTACGAGATACTGTATATTACGTGAAAGAAACGGCGTAGAGGTTAGTCCAGACTGCCATTAGTTAGTCAATGGTGGGTTTTAGACGAAATGATGGCAGTTACTATCAGACGAACCAGGGCAGTTTATTACTTCAGCTTTGATAGTTCTGGTAGCTTGCGAGACGGAGTTGTGTAGATCGATAGGTTAACGTGAGAGATTTATTGTCAGTATTTGTGTTTCTGATAGTCGTTACTGAATTGACCATCATACCCTGAGGGTATAACCGTTACGTTCTCAAACTTTCACTGTAGATATCGAAGATTGATGCTGGTTTTACAGAAATCAGTCGGACGATTAGACAAGACAAGAAAAAACATCAACAAATGTAAAGAAATTGAACAACTGCATAAACAGGCGAGAGACCAGGATAATGTTTAAAGGAACAAAAACATTGACAGCCAAGGTTCAACCAGCCACACGAGCAAGTATAAGTTGGGAAACACGCTAACATAAAATAAAGACATCATGAACAGGTGAATTGAATACTGTATATAAATGTACGACAATCAATCATAAATGAGACCTCTGTAAAACTGTATACCAATAGTAAAACACAAGGCCGATCAGCTTTAATCTCAACGCACAATCAGCCTATAGGTTTCGGGTGTGGACAAATTATAAGATACCAGTATACAAGACATTTTTAACCTTGCTATGCATGCCAATAGCGCTGATCGTCATAGTTTTCGTGATATTCATGTCACTGCAATAAGAACTTGCATCACATACGATAGAATTAGGAAACACCTTTGAAAATTGCTATATGTTGCAGTTTGTTACCCTTAAGCCATTTGATCTTAATAGAGATCATTCATTTATTTAGATTTGGGGGCGGGGCCTTTGTTTCTTTGTCGTTTATATTGTTTTCAGATATAGTTTATTTATTTCGTTCTCATTCCCCATATTTTTTAATGCACGGATCTGCGACAATACTTGTATATGCGTACGTCTTTGTTACCTTGGATATTTCTGCCGTTAAATCAGCCCTCGAATGCTTTTGTTATAGTGACATTATTTTTACTGTTTGTCTTGTATTTCTTTTTAAAAAGACCTTGAGGTTGAAACTCGCGTATACTGTTATCTGTAATTTTTCCTTACCCGTACCCTATCGTCTGGGAACCTGTTCATTCATTGATGGAACTTGTGTTCTACGTGTCTATTAGAGGAATGCACGAAGATACAAAGACACGTACTCAAATACAAATAGACACAGAACTTGAACCCAGAGCCCATCATAGAAATACGTTGGGCAATTTAAAACACTGACAAGTCACCAGAGTACGACGAAATGATTGTTGAGAAATCGTTGCATGCAAGAGGAGAATCCAGTTTCCTAGTCTTTCATGCCCTCTGTGTTTAGAACTTGCGAAGTGAAATATGACCAAAAGATTTATATATATATATATATATATATATATATATATATATATATATATATATATATATATATATATATATATATATATATATATATATATATATATATATATATATATATATATTACTTCCGAAGAAGGACAACTTGAAACTGTACAAATTATAATACAATTGCACTGATCTGTCATCCCAGCTAGGTACTTCTCAAAATGATCATGAAAATAATGGTACAACACATGGACAGAAAAATCAATATGATTCAGGCAGACTGTAGACATAACAGTGATCACACATTCAATATGAATATTATAATATTGATAGGCAGAGAATTCAACAATGGCATATATATCTATTTTATAGAGTACTCAAAAAACGTGGACTTCGAAAAACACCAGAAATTATGTAACCTAATGGAAAGCATGGACTTCCCACACCATCTCATACAGCTCAGTAAAATCTTTATCAGAAGCATCAGGCATATGTCCACCTCGAGGGAGAAACATCCAACTTTTTCGAGGTCCAAATAGGAGTCCGACAGTGCTAAATCCTCTCACCATATCTTTTTTAACATATACATAGAAAACATAATGTTGCATGCACGGGAAGAGCTACATTATCAATAGTTTCAACCCTCTACTATCATGGAGGTCATGAAATTCCAGAAATTAGGTATGCAGAAAACTTCACCTTAATATCTCATCGGTCTAGAACACATGATTATGTCAGTTAAATGTCATAGCGAGGCTCACGATCTTTTATTCAATGAAAAGAAAACAAAACGAATGCATATCAGCAGAAATGAACTTACACCTACTATACTTATTGACAAAGAACAATTAGAACATGTCAACAACTTTGAATATCTCGTTCAACCATCAACACCACATGAGATGATTGATCAGCAGAGATCAAAAAGAGATTAGCAATGGCCCTACAAAAAAAACTTCGCAGGTGGAAAAAAAAGGCCAAACAGAAAAACATACTTACAATTATTAAGAAGCTCCGGCCCATACCTGACAGTTGAACCATCTCTGGTTTTTTATAATTATATATTAAGAAGCTGTATTTTTTCCAGTGGCAACATATAGTTGTGAGACTTTGGTAATGGTAAAGAAAATATCAGCATTTTAAATGGCATGCTTTGGGAAAATTCTAAGAATACCATGTAAAGAAAGATGAACAAAAGCAGACGGAAGTAAAAACCTGAACATAGAAGGAAACTGTGTCCTTAAAATTATTTTGTTAAAACTCAAGCTAACATATTCTGGACGTGTAAAAATACACAATGATTTTGGAAGATTAATCAAGGACGGATAGGTTCCAAGAGAAAAAGAGGCAGACCAAGACTACGATGGACACATAGTATCGACGACCTTTTGAATAAGACATTGGAAGACGCTGAATATGACGCTGGGCAGTTTGCACAGAATCCAGAGGTATAAGGAGTTAGTGAGGACATCTGTAAAGGACACTACACTACATATAGATACATATAGATGCATACATACATACATACATACATACATACATACATACATACATACATACATACATACATACATACATACATACATACATACATACACACATACATACATACATACATACATACATACATACATACATACATACATACATACATACATACATACATACATACACACATACATACATACATACATACATACATACATACATACATACATACATACATGTAGTAGGTAGGTACGTAGGTAGACTGATAAACTACCGCGAGTGTAGGTGGGTAGCTGGTATTATGGCTGGCTATAAGCACACTCATTATTGAGATACCCGGCACGCAATCCTGTTGGTGCGGCAGTGAGTTCAAATTTCTTCTATCTGTGTATAATCATTAGGAGGGTGGGCGTGAGTTGGCTATTTCAAACTATAATCCCCGAGCTGTTGAAGCCTGCTAAAGACCCATAACTGGAATGCTGGTAGGAAATCAACCCGTTGTTCAATATATCATGACGTGATTGCAGAAAAACGTAGGTCGGAAAGCAGAAAACTGGATTTGATCCAGGTTCGTTCAGCTGGCACCTAGTTGCCTCGCAACTTGGATTAACACGTTTTCTGTATTCGACCAATCCGCACCCGTAAAAAATATGTTATATTAGTCAAGACTTCCATTGTGTATATTCTCAAGCTTCTATGCCCAAAAAGTAACTGCAAATTCTCTTCTGGAGAAGCAGACTGCCAAACTTGTGGCATTACACCTACAGCCAAATGCTGTTCTGGAGAAGACTGCCAAACTTGTGGCATTATACCTACATCCAAATTGAGCCATTCAGAATGCAAAAGCGCTTGTCAATTTTCCATCAAAAAAGTATAGCAGAGAAGCAGCAATCTGGAGCTCTTTGTAAAACCCCAGCGTCTGACATATAGTAACACGCTCGCACTCCCTCGGGTACCTCCATCATCATCATCTCTGTTTTTGTATGTTCATCTCAAACTCGGATCTGGATATCTCTATCAGGACAATAATTCTACTAGATTTTAGCATGATGTAAAACAATCAACGCCATTGTACGCCGTTTAATTTGTGCCAATGACCCGATACATTCGACTTCGGCGGTATCCTCCCTTATAATCGTACTTGGTATTCGGACTAGGGATAGCCGTGCCTCGTGATCACTGATGAATCTCAACGCTAGGGAGACCCACTCATCCAGAACCTGTTATTGTGTAACATGCTTTTTCTGGTAATTTGTAGTGTGACCAAATAATCGATCATGCATCAAATATGCAGGAGTTCCACAATTATGATGTTACAATCCATTTGAGACGAACAATATTAGACGAGTTCTTCTATATCGTGAAGTATTATATGAACGTGAATAGTGTATTGTTGATCTCCTTGACTCAAGTCATTTGCGTTATATCGTGATATTCTACTTTACTATAAGACCTCTGCACAGAATTAATTAAGGACTTCATTCGTTACATTTTTTTTTATTGTAGTCGTGATTTTCGTTGATCATTATTTATATACTTGGAGTATATGAATATCCAAGTATATGAATAGTGACCAACGAAAACACAACAATTATCAAAAACATGACGAATGAAGCCCTAATTAATTCTTTGCACAGGTCTGCTTTCATTTGACGGTCTCGCTTATATTCACGAAGTTCCAGGTTCTAAATCGGACCGTACGTCTGGTTCACATGCGATTTATTCTGGAGATTATGCGAGATTATATTGTGAGCTACATAGTTGTGCGCTCATGCGATACTCTAGGCAGGAAACAATCTGCTCTGTTGAGAAGGGCAGTGAATATGGGGAAAATTGGGTCGAATGAAGTCAGTACTCTGAACCTTTTTAGCTATATTTTTTAAAGTAATGATGTACATATGAGTACAGTAGCTGCATGTGGTGGTGATTTATGGGCCGTTGCAGCAGTGATATAGTAACGATGTTATATCCGGAGGTTGTGTTTACTGAATTACAAGAATCACTACCTACACTTTTTTTTAATAAGGACTGCTAGCTCTGATATAGCCAAATTAAACTTTCCGCGAGTGAAAGTTACATACCTTACCATAAGCGGTCCTTTTCTATTTAATCAAATAACTAAAATTCGAAACGGTGGCAAAGTTGATAGTAAGTTAGCTTCATAAATCAAACTCTGTCTAACAAGGTGGGTTAAACGCTGACCATTAATTTGTACTTGTGATACGATTGGGTGCATTACTGTCACCAGACTATTCAACAATAGCAATGCAGTGTACTGGATATACTTCAGTTATTCGTAATAGCTATGAGGAACCATGTATTAGGTGGAAAATCTAAGTCACTCTTAGATCAAAGTGAAACCTTATACACCCAGATATATACATTTTTAAAAAAAGAGGTTTGCTTACCATCATCTATCCATACGGGACGAAGTGACCATTTTCCGACTACCCAAGGGCTGTCCGTAAATTTCGTCAACAATTGTTTGCCAAATGTTTGACCCCCTCACTTTCCCTTGTTAACAATTGTCAAGATTTCCGGGACCTAAGTGCTTAACTATTTCAATTACTTTATTTCCGTGAAGCTTTGTGAGTTACGCGGTTCTTATGAATGTTGCCTCCTGTTTTGCCAATTCGTCTGCTTTTTCGTTACTATGGATACTACAGTGAGATGGTATTCAATGTAGTACTAATGTAGTTTTTCTGGATAGTTCAAAGATTTTTGTCTGATGTCTTGAATGAGCTTGTATTGTTTGGCATTACTTTTAATAGTAAAGAGACGAAAACTGGCATGCTTGAACACAGGGAACAGTATACGGTGGAAGAAGAAGAGAAGGACTAAGATAATCATGAGCAGATATCAAGGATTGGACAGGTCGGGAATTTTCCTCACTCGTCCCCATCGCTGGACGACTCTTGTGTGTTGATGCATCTAATGTAATACCCTGACGAGTTATGGGTTGAACCTTTGCTTTGCCAAAGACTGATCTCAAATCAGCTTTAGAGTTTGGAATTCAGGAACTCGCATCAATATTAGCAGTAAGTGTGTAGAAAATATAACTTAGAGATGTTCACGGAAATTAAAAATACGTGTGAATAAATAGATTGTTCAATGTGCAACTAACATCGGAATTAAATATCAAAGTTAGAGGTTTCCACCTGCGTTTATTCTTAAACGTATTCAGATTATCAGCATGTAGTCCATAGAAATGAGTGCATTGTGTCATGGTTTACACATTATCTACAATTTCTGCAAATTTCGGGCTGGCACATTCTTGTTGATATCCATGTGTTTCTGAGCGTTCTACTCTTGACAGCCGAATGTCATTCTTAAAAAAGTGCAGGTCTTCTGGAGTTAACTTAGTAACACGTACAGTGAGTTAGTGATTGTTAAGGATGTCTGTAAAAAATGTTTTTCCTGGCAGTTAAGGGAAGGACAGTCATTAAGTTCGACTGTTTCGTCAGGATGAGAGCAGTGTCTACATGTGGGTGCTTACTGGGGTTCGATGCAATTTAAATGGTTATTGACTCTCGTCGCATGTTCTGTGTGAAACGGGAAGATAATGATTTCTCCTGCAGTGTTGGTTTATTTTGTCATTGTCTTTTTTTCATGTTATTTGATTAAATACTCCAATCGTCTGATATGACCCAGAGGGGAGGCGACAGAGAAACGCAGACGAAATGTACATACATCTTTATATACAGATTTGTTGTGCATATTCTGTTCTCACCTCTGCCTTACGCAAATATGCCAAATCAGACACGAGAGAGGCGCGGCAATTTGAGTTCACCGTAGTGCATTTGTAAATTTGATACTGTCCTCCTGTTTTCTGACCTTATGTAAAGACTCAAAAGACTATTATATATATATATACGCACGCCTAAGACCGATATAAATAGGAGTAAATATGATGATATTGTGGTCGCTGTACACTATAGAGTGTTATTTTGCAGGTGTGTGTTTTTATTAGTAACTCTTGTCTGTTACGTTTGTTATAGATTAAATGAGGACACCGTCTTGTAATGATCTCTGATGTTCACAAGTGTCGTTTGTGCTTGTCCTTGGGAAGTTTCTCCAAGCCCCATCATCTTAATGTGATGCGTGAATTTCTTTGCACCTGCTCTTAGACTATATTTTTCTGGTTATTGAAGGTAATGGAAAGATGTCCAGTAAAAGCTTGTATATATCATATTTGCCTTTATTGCGGTGTTCGTCTAGACATCATATATAGAAAACAATATGTCAGATAAGTAATGGTTTGAGTGATGACTCTTTGCCTCTGAACAAGCTTTCTTATACATGTAGATTAAATATGTAAGCTTAGCCTGGGCAGTTAACTAAGGGGTTGTTTTGCCCCAGTTTGCAGTGTCCACTATTAAGCGATACTGTTTTATGGTGAGATAGACATGTGCAGCTGTGGACTGTGCCCTGAGAATGAACGATATCAAGAAGAGAGCGAGAAAATATTGCCTGCTGAGATGACTTTCCAAACTAGAGGGGTTCCATAACCTGATAACTGACTGAAGAAGAATCATATTCCAAAGGTGGCAACTGGTCCCGAGGTTTGGAAAAGTGTGGCTGCAAAAAATTGTAAAATATTGATAATCACAAATGACTATATATGTGAAACAAGTTAAAGGGCGAATATGAATGACTAGGGGTGCTTTCAATGACATGAGAAAAATACTAATATCTATCGAAACACATCACAAACTAAAAATTACAAAAACACAAACTAATGCCTGACTCATAAACAAGGATAATGAACACACATTATAAACAAATAATGAACAAATGACGACAGAATTGATGTCTTTGATATGTAGAAGAATGTGAAATATTTTATGGCAAGAAGAAAACAAAGGGGTTCTCACAACACTTCGTATGAATTAACAAATAAATATTGCAGGAAATAAAAAATCAAATAAATAAAGTATTTTAGGCATATTAAATAAAAGACATGACACCTTGTTGACGACCTTACTTGAAGGTGGAATTGATGGGAGGCTAGCAAAGCGTAGACAGCAGAGTTATAAGTGGGAGGAAGACATCACGACATGGATAGTTTTTGGTATATCAGAGTGCACGACCAAATCAATAGGCAGAGGATGATAGAGAGTCGTTGCAGCCAACCTTCGTTGCGGAGACAGCACTTTATGATAATAATGATGAAAACAGTGAATGGAAGTTGATCAAGGTAAGATGCAATATAGATCACACACAAGAAACAGTGTCTATATACAAATATCAATTAGTTGACACGGTAGTCGTAGATGTTTCAGATCAAAGGAAGTACCTGCATTAACTAGGAGTAGTAATATAGAAAGATGAATCGAATTCTTCATCGAGATATATTATGATAGATCAAAACTAATTGGATACGATAACTATGATTGGTTATTAGTTATTAACTCGACTGAGTGTGTTGCCGAGGCACGAGAGGGAATTAAAGAATTGTTTACCTTCCATATATGTCGTAAGAGGCGACGAAAGATGTTATGTGGTGGAATTGGTTATATCATCTCATATAGGGTCAACGTTACATAAATCCATACTGAAATCGAACGTGTCGTGTTGAAAAGCGCAGATATCGCAGCAATGATGTAAACCATGACACCGCGCATTCCGTTCTCCGGACTACATCATGATAATCTACAGGAGTTTGAGAAAAAGCGCAGAAGAAGTTATGAACTGACATCGTCACACTCTTTGCAGAACTGTATGTACTCAAGTATTTCAGCTTATGCCGACATGTGCTCATGTGAATGTAAGAAATGTAAGTTGAACACTTCCCTAATTTTGCCCCGTGGACCTATATATATCTACTAGTATGACACTGTAAAATGAAGGACGGTTCATACCATATTCGATTACAGCAAGGTCCTGCTACCTGGGCAGCTTTGGTAATCTAAGAAGTTTTCAAATTGTGAGACTTTCTACCCTGTTTGAACAAATAATCACAATGACCATATATTTGTACTTCTAACAAGTCAAATCTATATTAAAGGCTATATACAGGGCCGTAGATACATCTTTTTAGTGAAGAAAGGGGGAAGGGGGTGTTACCTAACATAGGTATGAAAATCAGCTCCTTTTCGTTGGTATTTTTGTGGTCATGGGTAAGCTTAATCACATTTTTTTTTTAAATAACGCTGGCAATCTACTAAATATATTCTCACGATATACCGGTATATCTCGATCTACATGTTGCCCATCTCTGGTCTAAAATATAAAACCTATTAGTTAATGGGAACTCCAGCCTCCTAAAATATAAAACCTATTTGTTAATAGGAACTCCAGCCTCCTAAAATATAAAACCTATTTATTAATAGGAACTCCAGCCTCCTAAAATATAAAACCTATTAGTTAATGAGAACTCCAGCCTCCTAAAATATAAAACCTATTTGTTAATAGGAACTCCAGCCTCCTAAAATATAAAACCTATTTATTAATAGGAACTCCAGCCTCCTAAAATATAAAACCTATTAGTTAATAGGAACTCCAGCCTCCTAAAATATAAAACCTATTAGTTAATGAGAACTCCAGCCTCCTAAAATATAAAACCTATTTGTTAATAGGAACTCCAGCCTCCTAAAATATAAAACCTATTTATTAATAGGAACTCCAGCCTCCTAAAATATAAAACCTATTAGTTAATGAGAACTCCAGCCTCCTAAAATATAAAACCTATTTATTAATAGGAACTCCAGCCTCCTAAAATATAAAACCTATTTGTTAATAGGAACTCCAGCCTCCTAAAATATAAAACCTATTAGTTAATGAGAACTCCAGCCTCCTAAAATATAAAACCTATTTGTTAATAGGAACTCCAGCCTCCTAAAATATAAAACATATTAGTTAATAGGAACTCCAGCCTCCTAAAATATAAAACATATTAGTTAATAGGAACTCCAGCCTCCTAAAATATAAAACCTATTAGTTAATAGGAACTCCAGCCTCCTAAAATATAAAACATATTAGTTAATAGGAACTCCAGCCTCCTAAAATATAAAACATATTAGTTAATAGGAACTCTAGCCTCCTAAAATATAAAACCTATTTATTAATAGGAACTCCAGCCTCCTAAAATATAAAACCTATTTATTAATAGGAACTTCAGCCTCCTAAAATATAAAACCTATTAGTTAATAGGAACTCTAGCCTCCTAAAATATAAAACCTATTAGTTAATAGGAACTCCAGCCTCCTAAAATATAAAACCTATTAGTTAATAGGAACTCCAGCCTCATAAAATATAACACCTATTAGTTAATAGGAACTGCAGCCTCCTAAAATTACTTTTCAATTCACTTGATTTTCATTGGCTGTCCACAAAGTATAATAATAGTGATAAATGAAAATCACAGAAATAGTCAAAGGGGCCAGTAATAATGCTGAATTCAACTTTAGCCAGTATGTGTTACATTGTGCACGGCCTTTGTTTATGCTTATTTCTGCAATTCAAGGATATCATATCTATAGTATATGAAATGTTGAAATTTCCTTGGAAATTTTTTGTTTTTTTCATATACAATAAAATACTACTCGACTTACCACATCACGATAACAGTTGTTTGTGAAGAAACATTACTGGGTGTCACCTACAGTATATACATGTTCTAACTATATTTGTGACACTTTTCTCCAGGGAGTTATAACCACTTTGACACGTTTTATCCATTATAGTCGTGGATCTCTAGAGACAGGGATATGCTACCGTATATGTCACGTCACGGTGACAGTTATTTGTAAACAAACATTGCTGAGTTCCCTTCTATGAGTTCTTCTTCCTCGCTCTCCAGCCGGACAGACGCTGATATTGATTTCATCAATGAACAGTACTGTGCGCATGTGGTCACGGGAAGGGGCCCTGAAGCTTGCCCGTCAGAACTGTTTCCGATGATCATAGTTTTCTTCTTGTGTCGTAGCACAGTGGGCAGTTCAGTAAAATATGTTCTGTCTTCTCTGGAAACGGGGACAGATATCGGTGTTCCCAGCTCCAACATATTGTAGCTATGCTGATGAAACCTATTAAAATGGTTAGAAATCCCTTAGGTCAATATTCACCAATAAAGCTAGACATGTGCGTTCTGTAATGTAACTCCAAGTGGTTTGTGTTCTCAACCAACTGTTATTGTGGCGGGACAAATTCCGTATTATATGTGTTTCTGTGGATGGCTGTGTCTATAGCTACGCAAGACAGCTGCAAAATGGTCAAGAATGCGTGTTCGTTGCTAGCTGTGAGCTTGGTGACCAGCGTGCAAGTACGAGAATCAGTTCCCTGGTACGACTGGCTTACTATACTAACGATATAATTACAAACTCCCACCGTATATTGGAAGTGGTAAAAACATTTAAAGTATAAGTTACAATCGCCGACGTCGGATGTGTCTGGCCATTTGCGCACAAAATCGGCGGCACATCGCATTTCCGTTCTGTGAACTACACCCCGCTGCAAATCTAGTAGTGCCATTGTCCTTCCATACGAGATCTCCGGTAAGAGTTTCAGCGCGAACACAAAGGATGGGGGGGGTGGGGGAGAATTATTCATGTGTCTAGATATCCTCGGTATCGCTCCAAAACGTATAAAATAAAACTCATACCGTAGAGAAACGTTCAGAAAGTTTATATTTACAACCAACTCTTGATGTGCCATTTTAATCCCAGAGCATTTGCTTGTATCTAGAGATACATGCTGTCAAGCACTCAAGTAAACAACAAGGCATTATCTACAAGACTGCTTCCCACCTTTCCATTCATAAAATGGATACATCACCAAAGTGAATAACAACGTTAAAAGAATATATTGTTCGCCTTGTGAAAATCTGAAGCGCATCCTCCTGCTCTTGACTCATGCCCTTATAGACGAATAGATGAAAATTGCTGGCAGAAGTAGTATTTGTTATGGATGAGGTGACATTGGAATCTTTTAGTGACGAGAACCCTGTAAGTGAGATTACACGTATTACACTTATTTGATACACTGAAAGCGATTTAGAAGTGACATTTCAATTTTGATATTGAATGAAAGATATTTAGAAGTGACGATTGAACGTTGTCATAGACAGATTTGGAAGGGATATTTCAACGTTTTATTGACAGATATTTAGAAGTGACGATTGAACATTGTCATAGACAGATTTGGAAGGGATATTTCAACGTTTTATTGACAGATATTTAGAAGTGACGATTGAACGTTTTAATTGATAGAATTTCGTTCCATCATGTAGGATCGGGGATTTTTCTAATTTGATCATAGGAGAAATAGAATTGAAAATCATTTCAGTATGTTCCTACTTGCGAACTACCTACTTTCGATGCTGGCAAAACGCGTTTCGATTATTCCAGCTAACGGTTAATTCGTCAGCATAGTATGTTATGACAAAGAGACAACCAAAGTCAACAACAGGGAATGTCCATCCCGTTACAAAAAGTATGTTACGGCGCACGAGACGGAGGAATCCAAATTGGCCAACTGCTCAAGCGGCGAAATAGCAAAGTGCTTGCTCATATGAGGAACATTAAGGGCATAATAATGAATGTTGGTTGGATGCTGTAAGTGGGGCTTTAACCACACATTCCAAAGTCAAGCAAAGAACCTACAGCACTTGAAGGTTAGAAATAAATATATCAAATTAGGCACCTGGAATGTTAGAACACTACACCAGAATGTTAGAACACTACACCAGAATGTTAGAACACTACACCAGAATGTTAGAACACTACACCAGAATGTTAGAACACTACACCAGACAGGGAAGCTAGAGACCTTAATATTGGAGGATGATGCTTTAAATGTGGACATTATAGGAGTATCCGAGACGAGATTTAAAGATGTTGGTTACTCACGAAACGAAGAACTTTAGCTTTATACATTCAGGAGGAGATTATCATGAAAGGGGGGGGGTGTGGGAATACTTATCAAGAAAGAATTCGAAAAATACAGCTAAAATACAGCTAAAAATCAGCTAATAGTCGTCAGGTACTGAACATATAATGATGATGCTAAAGATCAAAACAAAAACATTTGATCGAGGCACTAGAAACGTATGTATCAACAGACCACACTAGAGAAGAAATTGAAAACTACCACGAAGACATACAACACATACTCAAGCCACTACAACTAACAGAAATTCTAATAATCATGTGAGATATAAATGCAAAAGTAGAGAAAAGAAGACACAAATACATTGTATGATAATTTGCCATAAATTAAGTATGAAAATATGACAGAGAACAAGAAACGACAGAGAAAAGAGACATACAGTTCTGTGAGGAGAATAACATGACCATATGCAATACATTCTTTGAACATGAAAATAAAAGATTATATACATGGAACGGTACTGTAGACAAAAAGAGGAACCAGGTGCATTTCATTATGATCAACAACAGATTCAGAAATAGTATAAAAAATACTGAAACATACCCATGAGCTGGTATCAACTCTGACCACAATCTAGTATGTATGTAAAACTTAAAAAGGCAGAGCATAGAAGAAAGCAAGATCCACAGGTAGAAACATCAGCACTGAAACAACCAGATATCCAGCAAAAAATACATTTTAGAAATAAATAACAGATATGAACACCTAATGATAGAATGCATGGAACAATACAGAAGCAAGAATCCAGATGAGAAAATAGACAGTAAATGTGATAACTTAAGGAAAAGTATTCAAACAACAAATGCAAATTTACCAATAGGAAAAGCCAAGAACAAACAGACATGACAATTTTAAAAAGCTAAAACTGCCCCAAAATATTCACTTATAGATAACGAGAGGCGTAACATGTGCAGAACAGAGTAAGAACAATGACTAGAAAAAAAATGAGAAATAGAGATGTCACTACAGCAGAAGATTAAATAAATGCGCAAGAAAATAAGACAGACCACGTATAAGAAATGGTCCTGTAAATGGGGGTGGCTGCATTATAGATAACAGCTGGAAAAAAAAATTTTTAAGAAGTACTGACAAGATGGGGCAGAATATGTGATGACCATCGGTACAAGAAGCCTACAATACACAATAATGATGGATCAGCAATACTGAAATCAGAAGTATAAAACGCAATAAAACATATAAAGGCTGCAGACGCTGACAATATAACAGCAGATATAATAATACCCAGATGAATTTGGTGTGGTAGCTATTACAGAACTTTGCAATGACATATAATACAGGCCACATATCAGTAGATCTAAAATCATCAGTATTCATACCACTACCTAAGAAGCCCAGGATTGTGGACTGTAGATAATACAGAACAATGAATTTGATGAGTCACATAACCATGTTCACTGCTCAAGATAGTGCATAAAAGAATTAAACATATTTTACGCAAGATATACATTGAAGTCGGCGAAGAATAGTTTAGTTTTAGGAAAATCAAAGGCGTCAGAGAATCAATACTTAGTATTTGAATTCGATAAAGAAAAGTCGAAAAAAAAAGTTTCTATATTTGCTTTTATAAACTACAGCAAATCATTCGACGGTCCAACATGAAAAATTAATTGAATACCTGGAAGAAATATACATAGATGGGAAAGACATCAGGCTGAATCGAATATATATTGGGAACATATTGCATCAATGTGTGAAAACAGCCACTAACCATTCATAGAACTAATCCGAGTGGCAAGGCGAGGATGTATTCTATCACCCATCCTATTTAGCACCCACAAAGAGAACATTAAAAAAAATTATGAATGCCAGAACACAAGATCAATGGGAAAGTAATAAACACCCTAAGATATGCAGAGTACACTTCTTGTAGCAGAAAGTGAACAAACACTAAAAGAATTATAAAAAGCTACATCTATTCTATATTAATGTTTGGTTCAGAAACATGGAGAATGAATAAACAACTAGTTAATATAATTTATGCGTTTGTGCTGTGGGTATATAGAAGAATAGGGAGAACTTCATGGAAAGATAAGGAACATAGGTTCTAACAACATTTCGTATGAAGAAAATAACTATTAAAAGACATAAGGATCAAACAAATACAGTATTATGGACATATTAAAATACATGACAACTTGTTGAAGACCTTACTTGAGGGTAAAGTCGAGGGGATGCGAGCAGAAATACAAGTCGGAACTATCACGAGATGGACAGGTTACAGTCTAGCAGAGTGCACCACCGAAGAAAGAGACATAATGTTGAAGGTCCGTTGCAACCAACCTTCTTTTCAGAGACGACACTTAATGAAGATGAATCGACAGAGATTTAGAAGTGATACTTGAATATTTCAGGTTTTGTATGTTCACATGTGACGTACGTGTGTGCCATGTTCTGTTGTGTGTGTGTGTGTGTTCATGTGTGACGTATTTTTGTACTGTATCGTTCGATGTTTTTTTTTATGTTCATGTATGCTGTACGTTTATACTATGATGTGCTCTGTTTTGAATTGTACATATGTGAAGTACGTTTATGCCGTGTTATATATGTGTATGATCATGTATGACGTTTTTGATATGCCGTATATTGTTTTTGTATGATCATGTAGGACGTTTGTACTATGCCTTATTCTGTTTTTGTATGATCATGTAGGACGTTTGTACTATGCCTTATTCTGTTTTTGTATGATCATGTAGGACGTTTGTACTATGCCTTATTCTGTTTTTGTATGATCATGTAGGACGTTTGTACTATGCCTTATTCTGTTTTTGTATGATCATGTAGGACGTTTGTACTATGCCTTATTCTGTTTTTGTATGATCATGTAAGACGTTTGTACTATGCCTTATTCTGTTTTTGTATGGTCATAAACGTACGTCATACATAAACATACACAAATAGAACACGGCACACACGTATGATATACATAAAAACTTTTGTTACTGCATGTTTTCCTGTGAAGGAGTGCGAGATGCTTTCTATGGCCTGTGGAAATTAAGGTCGCTTTGCCATAGCAGACGGCACGACATGTGTAGAAGGATATTCGGAAGTAGAATCAAAATCCTTCCTGTACATGTCGCGGCGTCTACTATGGCAAAGCGGCCTTTATTTCCACATCCCATAGAAAGCTATAATAATATAAGAACAGACAGTCAACATTTATTGGGTACACGAGAAGAGGAGGCATTGAGAATATAGTGACAACGGGAAAAATAGAAAGGAAAAGATCAAGGGGAAGACCCAGAGAAAAGTTATTGGACAGTTTGACTAAATGGCTTCGATTGACGACACCAACAGAGATGATGAGAGATCGATGTACATGGAGAAATATGATCATCAACGCCATTCGGCACGGCACTTGATGATAGAAAGCCACCCTGCACTCCTTCATGCAGTAACGAAAGTTTTTATGTATCGCATACGTTTGTGCCGTGTTCTGTGTATGTTTATGTATGACGTGCGTTTATACCGTGACATGTAACGGTTTATGTTGTTCGTGTATTTTGTGTTGTTTTCTGTTTCTGTATATCCGTGTGTGACGTACGTTTGTGCTTATGAACAGGTGCCAGTTGAATAAAGCTTGGATAAAGAACCGATATTGTGGGTTAAGAGGAAGTGAGAGCGGATAGTGGCACGGGAGAACGGGGTCGAGATCAATATGTCGGTTGTGGATGAAGAGATATTAATGAAATTTTATTGATTTGTGTCATACAGCACGATGTCCATGAATTAGCCCAAAACTGGACATCAGTGTCGATGTCTTAATCTCGCCAGTCCATATTTTTGGCTGGAAATACTGATGTGTATGTCCATCGGTCGTGACAGGCATCGCCATCTTCTTACTGCCTGTCCTCTCTGTCTTATTATAACAGATAGCTTTCCGTTTTATTGTGCAAATAGTTCTTGTGGCTAAATATATAAATATACACGCTCTTTTGTAGGAATGGTGTGTTGGTGTAATCTGTGCTTATTCTGTGCTTGTGTGGCTCACTTTAATTATATGTTTGCATCGACTTTGCGCATGTGTGGTCATAAGTTCATTTGTACTTGTGTGGCCCTTGTTAATTATATCCGTATGTGATTTATATTGTGTGTGTGTGGTGGTCCATATTCATTTAGTACTTGTGTGGTCCATATTGATTTTGTACTTGGAATTTTTGATATTCATTGAGTGATCCATGTTCATTTTTTACGTGTGTGGTCCATGTTCCTTATGTTCTCCTACCCTCAACTCTACCTTTAAATAAAGTGTTTAGGAAGGTGTCATGTCTTTTAATATGTAAAAAATAGTTCATTTTATTTATATTTCCCTTAATAATTATTTTGTCATGCGAATTGTTTTTCAGTAGCCTATTGTTCGGTGTCTTCACTTTCCGCGACGTTGTCTCTATTCTTGTATACATCGACATGTCAAGGGCATCAAATGCGTCTTCTAACAATTTTACTCACTATCCATGTTTTGGAGCTATACATTAATATAGAGTAGTTGTAACACTTTACAGTCGATAGACTGGAACCCACAGGCAAAGAAAAAATGTGGAAACCCAAGGAACACCTGGAGAAGAATAGTGAAGAAAGATACGAAATCGGGACAACGTAGACACAGTTGAAGAGGACAGGGCGGCATAGACACCGCTTGGGGGCAATAATTTCATTCATATGTTCCACGTGTAACTGTGAAAAAATAAGACACAGAAGATCTAGCAGTTCACAAATTCCTCATTTGAAATTTGTGATTTGTTTGGTTGCTAGTAGTATCCTTGTTCTTCTTTTAGCGTCTGTTTAACTCCTACCATGATTGGTATGTATCCAAGATATTGGTAATGATCAAGTTTTAGTGAGTATCCAAGATATTGGTAATGATCAAGTTTTAGTGAATATGTATCCAAGATATTGGTAATGATCAAGTTTTAGTGAGTATGTATCCAGGATATTTGCAATGATCAAGTTTATCTCAACAGTATCTCTCCATATATTGTGCTGTCCATAAATGACGTCAACAATTAGAGGGAAGGGGTCTGAAAAAAGCGACAGTTGGGGGGGGGGGTCAGAGAAAGATTACTTCATACAAACGGTCTATTATACAGCAATTAAATTATTGGAATTTGAAAATGTTTTTTCTTAAACCTGAAAATTGTTTTATTTCTCGTCCTTTTCCTGCTGATTCATTTTTTTTTTAAAAAACTTTAATTTAAAAAAAAAAATTTTTTGGGGGGTTCCAGAATTCTTGACAAATTGTTGACTAATGGGGTGGGGTGTGACAAATTGCCAAAAAAAAGGTTGCCGTAAGTTTTGATGGTGAGGATGATCCTCCTTCGCAAGCGAAGATGAGCATGACATGAAACAGAATAAATATATGTGGCGGAAAAATTTGTTTGATAAAAAAATACATTGGTATTTGTCTATTTTGGTTTAGGTTTGTGAGTTCAAAGGTGCTCGTGGTGTCCGATTCGTACTAGGAAAGATCTGTTGCAATGCGTGTAGAGGGTCTCGAGTAAGAACGTTTTCAGATATTTCCTTCCGTTGTCTTTGGTAGATTACCCACAGTATTCTTTCTTTTTTTCAAATTTAGTGATGTCTGCAGTGTGGCAGGCTGGGCGATCAAGATCCGTAGTCTCCCACGGGCTGGGATCTATGCTACAGTGTTTGAGATAGTTCTTTAAATAATCCTTGAAGTATGTTTTCTGCCCTCCGCTTGAACGTTTACCATCGCACAGTTCCCCATAGAACAATTTCTTTAGGCGGCGCTTGTCTGGCATACGGACGAAAGGCCAGTCCCCAGCGGGGTTTGGTCCTTATCATCAGGGCATAGATGCTTTGCGCACGTGCCTTTTGAAGAATTTATGTGTCTGTTTTTTTATCCTGTCAACTTACTTCCATGAGTTTTCTTAGGCACCGAAGGTGGAAATAGTTAAGTTGTATCGCGTATACAGTCCAAGATGACGAAGCATAAAGCAGTGTTGGTAGAACCACTGCGCGGTAGACGTCCACGTTTTTTGTCAAACTGAGACCACGCCTGATCCAGACATTGACATGAATGTTCCCGAATGCCGTACTAGCGCGAGCAATACGCAGGGCAACATCCTCGTAAGTTTTCGCAGTTTGCGATACGGTGCTGCTGTCAACAGTGTTCAGTTTTTGTCCTTTCACCGTGATTACTAGTTCTGTGTAGCGGACACCTGGCGCATTACATTACTGGTTGGTACATTACTAATATCTTCGAGGTGCTGATGGTGAGACCGAACGCATCACAGACCGAAAATTATAGACATCCCCTATATTACTGGTGCTGATTTAGAACGAAATACTGCCTTTTCGCAAACACTTTCACGTGTGGTCCGACAATCAGGTAGTGGGCCGTAATAATTCCCATACCAAAGTAAATATTGTCAATTTGTGTTTATTAGCAATATTTACTTTCATGTGTGAGCCAGATTTTGATTTGGACTTTTTTTTAAACTGGAAATAACCAAAGACTAATATCTACAAGCGTTTATATTAAACAAACAAACCAACGGCCCCAGAAGAGTATAGGACAAATACCCTCACAGATTAAGATCTTCGTCATATCTAGTCCCGAGTCGATTATACTGTTATGTGGACTTATTCTTCATTTAAATTTGTGATTTTCATTAGCTGTCTACACAGCGACCAATCAGAATAAAGGACAATGCAAATGACATCACTATTGAAAGATGGTTTTCTGTGAGCCCAAAGGGTTGTGTAATTTTTGAGGGACTCTATATTACACATGAATCCATAGAAATCACGTGGGAAAGATGTCATAACAAATATGTTTAAAGGTTTAGGATCTGAATGCACACGAGATATTTCTAGAACACCGCCAGAAATATATGTACACCTATAAGTTCATATATGCGTGTGTATTTCGTTCGTACGTCGTAGTCAACGATGACCGTTTGGGCTCAACTGGAATGTTAAAGGTGATTACTAATGTGTGGCCGACTGTGGGTAATGAGTCCTCTACGTGACCGGAATTCCGTTCCAGACTCTGAACATGTGTGTGAAGAATCTGTAGGGGCATTGAGCAGATCGGTTCTTTTCTCAAGAAGTTTTTGTTGAGCAGTAACTGTCAATACTGCATTTTACCAGTTCAGGCGTTGCAGGGAGGGGATTGAATAGCTGTGTGATAAAGGCCGCATGCTCTTGCTGTCGCCACGTCATGTACAGATTGAGTTTTTTAATTTCGTCTCCGACAGAAAAAAACCCAGTCCTTACCGGGGATCGAACTCTAGACCTCACTCGTGTGAGACTAGCGTTCTATCCTCTCGGCCATATCCACACTGTCTTAGGTTATCTGCATCAATTTCACGAAACCTTAGTCTGTGATGTCAATCATACCTGTCCTGTGTCAATCTCTCTCACGAATTTGTGTCTACATTGAATCGAGACAGTCTGCGGCAATGACCTCTTCCAGAATTAACTAGGACTTCATTCGTTACGTTTTTTATTGTGGCCGTGATATTCCTTGGTCACTATATATACTTAATATGACTGATGCTGATTTAAAACGAAATATTGCCTTTTCTTAAACACTTTCACGTGTGGTCCGAAAATCAGGTAGTGGGCCGTAATAATTCCAAAACCAATGTAAATATAGTCAATTTGTGTTTATTGCAATGTTTACTGTCATGTGTGAGCCAGATTCTGATTTGGACTTCCAAAAAAAAAATGGAAATAACCAAAGAATAATATTTATAAGCCTTTAGGGAGCCGCGTAGCACAGTGGTTAGCGCACTTGCTTCGCATATGAGTGGTGATCGCAACGGCTCCCAGGTCGACCCAGCCTTAAATGGGTAACGGATTAATCCGGGAAGTAAAGACTGCGAGGGAGAGGAGATGGCTACCGCCCTTATTTGCAGAGCCACTGAAATGTGAGATCACTAACATCTCACACACCTACTGCATTAATAAATACTAAGGGTTACTTTACTTTACATTTTACTATATATACTTAGAATACAAAATTGCAAAATCCGACAAATAAAATTCAAGGAAATAATCAATATAGACCTTCTAAGTCATGCTTACGTTTTCTGTGCACGTCTTATTCACTGGAGACCGGTCATGTTTGAACTGAGCCAGTGATGTATTAAGCTATCTTGCTTTTAAAAAGCGTTTTGTCTTTATATATATATATATATATATATATATATATATATATATATATATATATATATATATATATAATAAATAGCATAGTTACATATCGGTCTTAAATGAAAGCTGTATTTCAATAGTAGGTTTTTATCGCATACCAGTTGTTCATATTTAAATGGAGTTCATTGTAAAATCAATGATCGTAAGTTGGAATAAACATTCATTTCATCTGATATACGTATTTCCTTTTATTCTAAGTTAGTACACTGGTAAGATTATTTCGCCCCGTGTAAAATAGGCATCGGTTGGTTAAGCGCCATTTCCTTCGTTGTGGCATCAGTTAATATGGAAATTGCTGCAGTCGCTATTTTATGGTCCACCTAACATCATTGTTTTGTATTGGCGTGACTAAGTGGTGTGTGCAGAACTGTTTTCTCCGGCAAATCGTACTGGAATAGTATCCGTGTACAACTGGTTAATCAGATCTATCCAACCTAAAATGAGAGTGATAAATATGAATTCATAATCACATTACTACGGAGAGTGTTGGTGAAGTCGTGTGATCATACCACTCTACTGTCTCCAGTTTTCATCAAGTTCAGTTCAGAGACATGTTAAAGTAATTTTATTGTACCGATTCACAGTTACCTTTATCTCCACATGTTTAACTTTTCGTAGACTAGTATTGAAATCAACTGATGATGCCACATCAGAGCTAGTGATCATAACAGATTAGTTAGTCAGGAGAATAGGGTTGATGCTTTCAGATCATGCCACTCTAAAGTCAACTGATCTCAGAAATTGTATCAGTCCAGGTTGAAGTCGATCGTGTCACTCCACAGTCCCATTATATGTGAATAGCTGTCAGGCTGGAGACTATATTTGATGCCATCTGATCATACCACTTCAAAAGCTTTGATCTAAGCAGATGTGTCAGTCCGAAGAATGTTGTTGTTCTTCTTCTGCGTTCGTTCTCAAACTCCTGCAGATTAGCAGGATGTAGTCCGGAGAACGGGATGCGTTGTGTCATGGTTTACAGCATTGCCTGCGATATCTGCGCCTTCCGGCCTGACACATCCGACTTCAGCATGACTTTGGGTCACTGACACTATATGGGATGGGACAGTCAACTCCATCCCATAACCTCCTTAGTCGCCTCGTACGACATGCATGGAAGGTAAACAGTGTTGCTATTCTTTATTTCCCTTTCGGGCCCCAACAACACATGGGCGTCAAATGTTGTTCAAGTACTCTTATCGTGACAATCCACTGATTCTCTACTCAACAATCACGAGACTGGTGTTTAAGCATAAACATGCCACTCCACTGATACATGTTCTCAGCAGTCTGGAGACTGTTCAAGTCATCCTATCACGCAATTCCACTGATACCTGTTTTCAGCAGTCCAGAAACTGTTCAAGTCATCTTGTCATGCCACTCTACTGATACGTGTTTTCAGCAGTCCAGAAACTGTTCAAGTCATCTTGTCATGCCACTCCACTGATACGTGTTTTCAGCAGTCCAGAAACTGTTCAAGTCATCTTGTCATGCCACTCCACTGATACGTGTTTTCAGCAGTCCAGAAACTGTTCAAGTCATCTTGTCATGCCACTCCACTGATACGTGTTTTCAGCAGTCCAGAAACTGTTCAAGTCATCTTGTCATGCCACTCCACTGATACGTGTTTTCAGCAGTCCGGAGACTGGTGGCAAAGTCGTCTGAGTATATCACTCCTGTTTCACCTGTTCTCATCTCTAATATTAATCTCAACATTGCCTACTAAGTTTTATTCATCTGTATGAGGTTGTTGTATTTTGTCTCCTTCATTTGAAATGAGTTGCAGCATTTCAAAACAACATTTGTAGCTACAGTGACCTTGTTCTGTTACTACTGAACATATAGTATACAAATTCATGTACGAAACTGTAAGTCCGCTATGATTTGCGGAACATGTATAAGTGTTCTTTAATTTTCACTTGAATGTGCTACAATAGGTGATTTAGCTAAAAGTCTCAGGTTGTCTTTCTAAGAAATTGTATCACTAATTGAAAAGGCACATTCCAAAATGGCTCATTCTACTTTTTCCGTGGCACTCATTGGTTGTCGACACAAAGTATAAATATAGTGACCAATTCAAAACACTGAGTCAAAGGAGTCATATTAGAGGACTATTTTCCAATTAACCGATAAGTCTTATATCACCGATGGTCACTATATATCCACGTGCATCAAAATAAACCCTGCCTTCTTAATGACTCATTGACTTCTGCGTTCGTTCTCAATCTCCTGCACATTAGCAGGATGTAGTCCGGAGAACGGAATGTGTTGTCATGGTTTACAGCCTAGCGGCGATATATGCACCTTTCTATCTGATCCATTCGAGTAAAATGATGCGAAATGACAGCTGTGTTATTTCTTGTGACTACAAATGGAAGTCCAGTTTAATGTTTCTGGACTTATCGCATGGAATATGTGGTTTCTTTCTGTAGTGTTAGAGATCACTGTGTAGTCATGTGAATTTCCTGATACAACACTGGGACAGCATTAGCAAACCGCCAGTGAGAACACAACGGCTCGTAGTAAAATGGAGTTTTCTGAAGACGACTACTAGTAATATTAAACAATGAAGGAAAAAACAACATATTAAATTTGCTACAATCAACATCTGTAGAATAAAAATTAAGAAATAAGACCTGATAGATGAAATGAAAAGGAGAAACATCAAAATACTAGGACTAGCAGATACGATAATTAAAGACAGGGGATGTAAGAATCGATATCAAAATTAACCGTTTCTATACAATGGAGTTGACACAGTTTCAAGAGCAAAGCACGAGGTGAAGTTTTTCGTAGACCCGATAATCCCTAAGAACATGTTTAAGTTACATAACAGAATGAACGATCACTGTCGGTCACGATTACAATAGACTATGTAAACACAACATTTATTCACGCCTACGCTCTATGTACCACACCAAACAAGGAAAACGAAAGAGAGGTGTTTTTGAGGATGTAAACAGATTAATAAATAATAGCAACAATAAAGATGACCTATATGTTTTGGGAGATTTAACGCACATCTTGACACAAATAGAAAAGGAATAGAGGAATATAAAGGTCCTTTCGGCGACACAAGAAACAAAATTAACGACAACTTTTATAAACTATTAGATACATGCATCTAGCACAACATCTTTATAGCGAACACGTTCTTTAACATAAACATAGACAATCACACGTGTAAACATGTTATAAATAGGACAGCTTGGAAATGGAAGAGCCAGATAGACTTTATGCTCACAAAAAGAAACAATAGACGAAAAATAACAGACTCACCAGTAAAAAAAAATAAGAGCGGAAAATAACAAGAACAAGAAAAGTATCAAGGGCAACTAGGTATGCAGAAATTAGACGAACTAAACATGCGCGAAAAATGTATTAAGGATGTTAACGAAGAATTCGCAAAGCTACCAGAAAACACCTAGCACGTAGAGGAATAATTGAAATTTTTCAAAAATGCTCATACAAACTGCAGCAAACATATGTGGATATAAAAACCATAAAGGCACGAAACCAAAAATAACAGTTTGGTGGACATAAGAGGTAAAGTACACAAAGAAATAAAAATACAAGAAATGGGCAACAAGTAAAATGCATGAAGATTATTTAGCATACAAGACAGCAAAGATTAATACCAAGAACATCAAATCTGCAAAAAATTAAGTCTTGGCAAGAATATGGAGAAATGCTTTACAAGGATAGACAAAACGCACCAAAGATGCTCTACAAGAAAGCACAAAACATGAGAAGTTTAAACCAAAAAACCCGGACCAACAGAAATAATCAACGATGAACACGGCAACATACTAAATAGGCCCCAAGAAATCACGGAAAGATGGAAAAATTACTTCAAGCAACTGTTAAACTTAAAGGAAGGAAAATTTATTACAGCAATAAATACAATAGAATTAGACCTAGAACCACACATCCTGAAATCCGAAATTGAAGACGCAGTTAAATATGCACCAAATAACAAAGCACCAGGAATAGACCTCATACCTATAGAACTAATAAAAATGCTAACAACAACAGGTATAAAGTGGTTGCACAGACTGTTGATGGTGATATCGAAGACACCACAGGAGTGGAATACAGCGGTGATTGTTCCTATCTGGAAGAAAAAAGGCAGTAAGAGGGACTGCACTAAGTATAGAGGCATATAACTCTTAAGCCATATAGGAAAAATATTTATCAAGATACCAGAGAGAAGGATGCACACATATATAGAAGTACAGCTCAACAACACACAATTCTGCTTTCTGACAATAAAAGCTGTACAGATGGAATCTTCGTCCTCAAACAACTTTCTGAAAGAGCGACAGAACATAACCAAGACTTATATTTGGCTTTCATCGACCAAGATAAATCTTTTGACAGAGTGGATAGAGCACAACTATGGGTAACACTACAGATATACGGAGTCCCCCAACATCTGATAAGCCTATATTAGAACATATACGACAATTGTCAATTTGCATTAAGAACGAGCACAGGTACATCAGATAATTTCCAAATCACTCAGGAGTGAGACAGGGATGTGTTCTATTCCCCCCTATTGTTCATAACATACATAGATCACATCTGCAAAGCAGCGAAGACAACGAAAGAAAACAGTCTGAAGGATAACTTAAACGAATTGCTATTTGCAGACGACCAGGCACTAGTAGCATCATCAGAGGAGCAACTACAAAGATAAATAGATTACATCAAAAATGCCATACCTTTAACAGAAAGATAAACATAGAAAAGACCGAAGTAATGAAGATAAGAAGAACAGAAAGAAACACCAATGTGTATATATATATATATATATATATATATATATATATATATGACATTATAGATTTAAACAAGTGACATAATTCACATACCTAGGTCTCAATATTACAACAAACGGCAAGAGCAGTAAATAAATACACAATAGATGTAGTAATGCATACCAAGTAGGGCAAATGACACCAGTCTTCAGAAATAAAATGTAGGATTTCAACACCAAAATAACACTTCAAAACGATTATTATGCCAACGCTGTGCTACCAATACCAAACATGGACAACCACAGCAAAGACAAACGTAAACTTCTGACAGCTGAAATGGCATGCTTACACAGACTCATAGGAATACCGCTAAGAGGCATAATGAGGACATTAGACAAAGAACCGGCACCACCTCAATCTTGGAATATATTAAGAGACAACAGATCAAATGGTTTGCATACATCAGCAGACTACCATCAGGCTATACCACATCAAGTTATGCTATACAGATACAGTGAAGTAAGATCTAGTAGCCGACCACGAATACGATGGACCACCGCAATAAAAGAGGCGACAAATTACACAATATGCTCATTAAACACGAGGGCCATCTCTAGAAAACTCCTCTACCCCTGACGCTGAAAGGCAACAACCGGTATAGTGACGCGATCAATCAGGTAGAGTATCCTTGTATCTAGAGATTCGTGGTTAATTCAAACAGATTGTTTTCTTTTATTCCCAGAAAATATTAGTTATTTACTCTGTTTCATTAGGTACTATAGAGCATATCTTTTCTCAAACATTTGTGTATTATAAAGACAGTTGAGCCTGGTCGCAGTATAGTTGACGCTAGTATGTAAAGTGTATTTAAGACGGTTAAATAGGTGGGTTATCAAAAAACATACTGGGTCAATGAAGCCGTTGTCCCTCACAAGAGTATAGGCCACAACATACTCTTTGTCCTTAGATTCACGCCCCATTTCTTTCCATATGATACTATCATTGAAACAGTTACATATCTGAGTTCTCGACTCAGAATAACATAAAAATAAATCGATTCCGATGAAACCACTGTATCTCATGAGAGCATATGCCACGGACGGACAAATTATATCCTTAGATTTTCGCAACATATTTCCATATATCAATATCTTTGAGACAGTTAAATTTCCGTGTTCTCGACTAAGAATACCAAGAATATCACTATCATTGAAAAACCCCGACCCTTATGTGAGGCCAGGGACAAATTATGTCCTTAGGTTCCCACTTCATGCCTTTCTATATGGTACCAATATAATTGAGAATCTTCATATTATCTCTTCTCCAATCTGTTATAGATTTTTCCCATTCATTTTCCTTTCTCTGTGATGTCCTTGTCAACCGGCGAAACTTTCTGTACATTATCGTTTAAAGTCTCCAATGTCGAACATTTAAAGTTGGCGGCGGGCAACACTATTTTCAGCTAATAATATCAAAGATGTGACGTAATATTTTCCTCTTATCGCTATTTAGCATATCTTTTAGTTGTGTTTTGTGATTTTCTAATCTCAAGAATCAATGCATATCGTAATTTTAAATCATCCTGGCGGCCAGTCAAATGTCTTGGCGTGTCGGATTTTGCCCATGAACTCACCCCTGGTATACACTCAGTCAATTTTAGTGTTAATTATATACACAAGCAGGAACAACATACATACACAACACTATTGATAATCAAATGTACATACGTATTTACTTCTTTTTTTTTGTTTAAAAAACCTTTAAATGGTGTGAACGGTATGTTACCTCTAAACGTTCATGTTTATTGAGTCAGTTAAGTGATAACCCTTAGCAAATACATCAGAGAATATTTGAACTGCTGTGATATGATGTATATATATTCATTATCTGAAAAGGCGCTTGCACTGAAGCTAGTTCTTGTAATATCGCATTACCGAAGAAATAAATATAACGTATCAAAATTTTTGCCTAGGTAACGTTAAGCCATACATCATCCAGAAACTATTATATTGTGTCGCAGGTCGCAAAAGATATTGTCTCGGCTTGCATGCACTCCACAGACCGCCATTTGGACAATCGTGGTTAGCACAATTTCAAAAACAAGCATTATTTATTCTTGATTAGGAACCAGTATTATAACAAATATGCATTCCTGTAAGTGTTCAGTTCCACGGCCCATCAGCCATCTAAGTGTGTATAATCTCAGTCAGCTGTTAATTGTGCATTCTTTGGATCTTTGCAGATAGGACACACTTTCTCCTTTCGTTACTTCAATTTCTACCATTATCTGAACACTAGATTCGTTTGGATCCTGTTGGGGCCCGTCGTCCCACCGGGACGAAATTTATTGGGTTGTTTACACTGATATTCCTCACATTGCCAATACGCTTGCCAACCCTGTTCACCGTATGAAAGCGAATATGACATCATACAGTCCATAAAAATATTTTATGAATAAATAAATGCGAATTTCGCGGTAAAATGGTGGTTCGCCATCTTTGTTGACAAAAACCATTGATGTTGGTTCATTATAGCGACGTTGATCAGATTCACAATAACATCTATTTACAACAATGGCGTCTGCTTTGAGTCATGCGGGGGATTATTCCTTCTCAACACCAATCGTTTTGATTGGTTGTCGCACGGAATTCCGTGACGTAAATACGCTATTCGTAGAGCGTTCCTTACTGACTGACAAAACACATCTATTATATTATAGATGAACATTGTCTCTCTCGGCTTCCTCTTCAAAACTTTATAGTGTATCATAAACTACCCTAGTGAACTCTATCTTCTTTTCACTGCCCCACATCCACTGTGGATTGCTCGTCAATGTGTCAATTCTTTCGTTGCCTCTAACTTCTGCGAGACATAAACAGTAAATCCATATTATGCTCTGTAAGCAAAGTAAATAGGGATAACCCATATCATTTAACTGCCATAGGGGTGTGAGATGTTAATGATCTCACATTTCAGAGACGCTGCTATATGAGGGCAGTAGCCATCTCATCTCCCTCGCAGTTTTTACTTTCCGGACTAATCCGGTACCAAATTAAGGTTTGGTCTACCCGAGATCCGTTATGGTCTGAAAAACACTCCCGCCTCAGCTGGGGAGTGAAGCCAGGACCACTAATATGCGAAGCCAGTACGTTTACCACTGCGCTACCCCCCCCCCCAATACTATGTGATCCGCTACTTATGCACTTTTCTATCTTGCGTGGCATTCTCTGAGAATCTGATAGAATACATAACATAAATATTTGCGTCTTTTGATTCAGTAAATCCTACAAACAGCTAAGACTAATATTTTGTTAGGAAATAAAAAGAAAACGAGGGAGGGGAGTTGATAAGGAGCTGTCCATAAATTGAGCCAACAATGGGGGGGGGAGAGTTCTGATAATATTTAACAATTATTGACAAGAAGGAGGGGTTTGACAAAAACGTACATCAACAGTACTGTTTTGTACATTGTCATTGAAGTTTTTTCATACTATTTTTTTTAGTCCTAAAATTTTGGGTGGGGTGATGTGACATAATTATAAGGAGAGGGATGGACTTAAACAGTATATCCATGTAATACTCTGTAAGTAAGGGTTCTCTAAATTCTCGACATTTGCTTAGGGGAGGGGTTGGGGGAATCAAATATGGGCCAAAAGATCGTTGACGTAATTTATGTACAGCCCCTTAGGAGAAGGCTACGCTTGTGACGGAAGGTGACCGAATTACACAAACCCGATTTGAAAGCATGGCGATATAACTTGAGAAGATCGGTGATGTTCGGAAAGGAGTAGAATGACTGGCGTGAAATTGTACTTTACGGAGTGTGTCAACGAATGAATGGGAGTGGCTTAACGTTTTCACTGAGAATGAATGAATAAGGCTTATTTCAGTGTATGTCTCTCGGTGCCTGCTCGATTCTACTGGCATCGACCAGGAGAGATTCGGAATAGTTTATTGTTACCTCGTCTGTTAGGAACCAGAAGAGAGGAAGTGATTGAAGAATTGTGATCAGTGGAGCGAGATGAAGAAGGAACACTAGTTTTGGTCGCTGAGATAGCATTGTGGAGATAGGGATAGCCTAATGGACTTCATTTTAAGATAAAAGCTGAAAATTCATCGCTATATGAGCTAAATTTGTAATGTTTACTTCTTCCCGGTATCTATGGTCGTATTGCTTCCATATCCTTTAAAACGCATGCTTGTATACCTAGTGAATCAATGAATATGTTTCGCAATGTTGATACGAAAGTAGTTTGTTGTCAATGTGTGGAGTTATTAACACAATCTGTGACCAGAAAAACTATTTTTATATTTATGTCTTGACATGAGGCTGCTGATGGCAATGAGCGAGCCAATGCTTTGGCGCGTATGACCACAGTGTCAGTAATTGCTTTAACTGATCTAACATAGCTAAAGCTATAAGGGAGCTCGTCCGCTCAGAAGATTCTCAAAAGTGGGAATCAGGGTCACTCTCAGGACTGCGCTGTGTGCTGTGTAGGTATATACATTACCAACACGTACATTATCAGCTTTCACATTACCAACACTCACATTATCAACTTTCACATTACCAACACTCACATTATCAGCTTTCACATTACCAACACTCACATTATCAGCTTTCACATTACCAACACTCACATTACCAACTTTCACATTATCAACTTTCACATTATCAACTTTCACATTACCAACTTTCACATTATCAACTTTCACATTATCAACTTTCACATTATCAACACTCACATTACCAACACTCACATTATCAACTTTCACATTACCAACACTCACATTACCAACTTTCACATTACCAACACTCACATTATCAACTTTCACATTACCAACACTCACATTATCAACTTTCACATTACCAACACTCACATTATAAACATTCACATTACCAACATTCACGTTATCAACTTTCACATTATCAACTTTCACATTACCAACACTTACATTACCAACACTCACATTACTAACACTCACGATATCAGCTTTCACATTACCAATACTCACATTATCAACTTTCACATTATCAACACTCACATTACCAACACTCACATTATCAGCTTTCACATTACCAACACTCACATTTTCAGCTTTCACATTACCAACACTCACATTATCAGCACTCACATTATCAACTTTCAAATTACCAACACTTACATTATCATCTTTCACATTACCAACACTCACATTACCAACACTAATATTATTAACGCTCACATTATCAACTTTGACATTACAAACACTCACATTATCAACTTTCACATTACCAACACTTACATTATCATCTTTCACATTACCAACACTCACATTACCAACACTAATATTATTAACGCTCACATTATCAACTTTCACATTATCATCTTTCACATTACCATCACTCACATTACCAACACTCACATTATCATCTTTCCCAGTACCAACGCTCACATTACCAACTTTCACATTATCAACTTTCACATTACCAACACTCACATTATCAACTTTCACATTACCAACACTCACATTACCAACACTCACATTATCATCTTTCCTAGTACCAACGCTCACATTACCAACTTTCACATTATCAACTTTCACATTACCAACACTCACATTACCAACACTCACATTATCATCTTTCACAGTACCAACACTCACATTATCAACTTTCACATTACCAACACTCACATTATCTTACTTTCACATTATCAACTTTCACATTACCAACACTCACATTACCAACACTCACATTACCAACACTAATATTACCAACACTCACATTACCAACACTCACATTACCAACACTCACATTTCCAACACTAATATTATTAACGCTCACATTACTAGCTCTCACATTACTAGCTCTCACATTACTAGCTCTCACATTACTAGCTCTCACATTACCATCTCTCACATTACTAGCTCTCACATTACTAGCTCTCACATTACCATCTCTCACATTACCATCTCTCACATTACTAGCTCTCACATTACTAACTCTCACATTACTAACTCTCACATTACTAACTCTCACATTACTAGCTCTCACATTACCAACACTAATATCTTAAATGCGAATCAACAACACATACATTATTGTATTGCGTTCCGTTATCGTCGTCCTTCTTGTTTTCACTCATACAGTTGTTGTATTCTGTATCGATCATTCCCATTGATTTATATATCAGTACCCATAAATAGAGCCAAGTCATGAACGCCGAATACCAACTATTATATTCTACTCTATATTTTCTTCATCCACTTTCCCTCACTTGATCTTATATAAAATTCAAAAATGTCTGTCCTGTTCGAGCCAACATCTGGGACTTCTCGCCTTCAAGGAGTTGAATAATCCAGTCAAATTCACTTCTGGATCCCCAATCAAAACTAGACCTATTCCCTTCCGTCTGTTTTACATTCCCTATACGCTATCCCCACCCATTCCCACGAAAGTTAAAAAAATCTCCCGCTGATGCTGGTGGATATACCCACACACTTCCAACATTGTCTCCAAGGCGCCCAAAAACGCCCCCGTTCTATTGAATAGTGGATGTAGAAGTTTTCGGTAGGGCTGTTCTAGTCAGTTTAGTGGAGCAGAATCCAGTCTTGCCGGCAAGTCTAACCGCTACTCAAGTTATTGATTTCAAGTTCGTCCACTTCACACAACCTCCCTCAGTTGTTTTTTCTTTTCTCTCTTGATCTTTTCCCTTTTTCAGTTGCCTTGTATTGATCCATTTTGCTCCTCCCTTGTCCTACCCACACCAAACGATTCCCTGTAATCTTTCTCTCTCGCCTCTTTTGTCTCAGTGCGACATATCAAGAAATTGAAAGTGTGTATATCACTGCAATCGCGAATCTAAGACGTGTAATAATACATTACATCAAATTTGGAGTTGTGCTATTATCATTCAATCTTAAGTGTCGTATCTCTCACTGTGATAACACTAATCTGGTTCATCACCTCTCAGTATCTCAAATATCGTATCTCTCACTGTCATAACTATCTCAAATATCGTATCTCTCACTGTCATAACTATCTCAAATATCGTATCTCTCACTGTCATAACTATCTCAAATATCGTATCTCTCACTGTCATAACTATCTCAAATATCGTATCTCTCACTGTGATAACACTAATCTGGTCCATCATCTTATATCATCTCAAATATCGTATCTCTCACCGTCATAACTATCTCAAATATCGTATCTCTCACTATGATAACTATCTCAAATATCGTATCTCTCAATGTCATAACTATCTCAAATATCGTATCTCTCATTGTCATAACTATTTCAAATATCGTATCTCTCACTGTGATAACACTAATCTAGTCCATCATCTTATATCATCTCAAATATCGTATCGATCACTATCATAACTATCTCAAATATCGTATCTCTCACTGTGATAACATGTAATATGTAGATATTCGAACAGATCAATGTTGATCTAATTTGTCACAACTTTTAAAAGAAAAATGTTCGCATTCTGTTCGTTTTTGTTAGGTTCTTTTTGTGTGCGGTAATAAACGTATTCCTTCATATCACACGTCTACATATATCTGTATTGCGCTATTCTAGTCTGTATTGGCATAATCGATTATATGAGTATGCTTAGAAAAACTAATCAGAATACGCAATTACATACATACATACATACATACATACATACATACATACATACATACATACATACATACATACATACACACACACTGTAACAAATATATAACTATTTTTTTCCCTGCAAAATTATTATTTTATTATTACTGTTTACTTCCCAGCAATATAATGCCATTTAATGGCATTAGGTCAAATGGCATGAGCCCATGGACCGCTGGATCAGCAACCAACCATTATTATTGTTTGTACTGTATATAGCGAATTTCTGTTGTTACGTTGCCAGCCCGGACCAGTTTCATCATATTATTTTAGTTAATATTTATTATTTACATTGCATACAGACATACACACACACACACATATGCAATTATTATTTACATTGCATACAGACATATACACACACACACACACATATATGCAATTATTATTTACATTGCATACAGACATACACACACACACATATGCAATTATTATTTTATTTTTTTACAATTTTTATATCATCGTTTCTGGATGAAATGTGGAGCAGCAATTAAGATCTACTTTAACGATCCTGTTCTGCCATTGAACCACATATTCAATTACACACTTACTTCACTGAGATGTTTTTTATTCGTTTCCCGTTTTCTGTGATATGTCCTATTTTTTAAATAGAAAATTGTCATTGCTGATGATTGGTATTTCATGTTATTCTTGCAGATCCAGTGGACAAAGTTGAAGTCGCAACCGATATGTTTGGTAAGTTGACATGTCGTTCGTGCCTATTCTTATTATATCTATCTATCTATCTATCTATCTATCTATCTATCTATCTATCTATCTAAGAAAGCTCATAAACCTCCCCACTGCACTTAGGAAGCAAGAGCTAATCGCTAGTAATTCCTGGGGTTCACAAACAAGCAACAAACAATCTATCTGGCTATCTATCTATCTATCTATCTGTATATCTATCCCTTTCGCCCTTATGCAACCGCAGCCTTGACTAGTTTAGGGTGCAAGGCATAGGCTTACTGTCTTCATTCCATGTGTGTTGTAGGAGACGACTAAGAAAAGATGGGGGATACATGCTGGAAACCTATAAGCTGTTAAAAAAAATTAGTCACATTATGTCTTAATTTTGTGAGTGTGTGTGTTCTATCGAATAATTCCCATGGATGAGGAAGAGATAGAGGCCAGTGGACATTGCTGATTTATCATTTTGTGGTAGACTACTAATTGACGTGGAATATTAGAAGTGCCATCACTACGGATGAGTCAAGAAATCTGACAGAAAAAGAATGATACAGTTGTCCCAGAAGTGTGTGTTTTGTGCTCCTGGCATACATGGTAATTCTGGTATACTGACGCACTGGAATGCCTCATTTCAGGAGTAAACATGTATCGATAAACCTGCTTTCAGACAACCGTACATGAGTGAGGTCTAGAGTTCGATCCCCGGTAAGAATTGAGTTTTTTTCTGTCGGAGGGTAAATTAAAAAAAACTCACCCTGTGCATGACGTGGCGACAGCAAGAGCATGCGGCCTTTATCACACAGCTATTCAATCCCCTCCCTGCAACGCCTGAACTGGTAAAATGCAGTATTGACAGTTTTATTTTTAATTGACATAAGCTGAGTGTCACCTCAGTCAGACAACTGAATAGAACCTGTACTTTTGTCTGGAGTGATATGGGCTGTCAAGAGTACAGGTTCTATTCAGTTGTGACAGGATAATCACTCGCACCTGCTCACGGCGATAGGGATTATTTCATCATCGTGTTTTCTCTGCTTTTGTCTATTAGGCTTCTAGGAAATGGGTGACCATCGGTTTTCGTTTGGTCGCTTGATATGCAATAATATTGTGACGTTGTAGAACATTGGTTACTATTTTAATTCACTGTCTTCTTGATCTTCCTTTGCCTCACTGTGAAAGTTTCCATTTTCATGTATGCTATTGCTGCTAGACAGTATAGGTTCATTCTCATTAAGTCGCTAAAGCATTTCAGTTTCTGTTTTTCAATATATTTGACCATAGACTTTGTTCCAACAGTTCTTGTACTCTCTTCATTCCTCGCATGATCTCTTCTTGTTTTATTTGTTGCTTTTCTTAAACATCTCATTTTGTCCGTAGGTCCCTATCCGGGAAATTGTTTTTCTGTGCGCCTCACAACTCTCATTACCTAATAAATATCGTTGGCTGTCTTTGTACATCCCCGGCGCTTCTTATTGATCTGTATCTTATTATTAACTGTTCAATTAGTTACTTTTCCGTTTCCCGCAATTTCAAGATGTTTCTCCGTGGCCTCCGTTGGGCTATATGATCGAAGTTGAGAACCATTTATCTACGTCATTGAAGTATTGCTAATCGAGTTGGAAATATTTTTTTAAGTCGCTTCTTTTTCCTCTTTGGGTGGCTTGTAATGTATACACAAGTATGTACAGAATTATATGTCTTCTTGGTCAAATGATTCCATTGATGAACTCAGTTTTTGTTTGAAACAGAATTTTAGCCTACACTGGAGTTTTAGAAGACAAGTACTGTCGAAGTTCGATGTGTCGGGACATTGTCGCAAATAAAACCGCGACACAACGCATCTCCATTCTCTGGAGTACAGTCTGCTTGAATCTAGTGGGCTCATTGACCTGCTACAAGAGAGATCCAACGGGAGTCTGAGAGCGAACGCTTGAAAAATGAAGACCAGTAGCTCGTGTGTTGTAGTTTCATACATTCTTGAAGGATGCTATTTGCAGTTCTATGCTCTTTGCATCGTGTACATACGAGTACGTTGTCAAGAATTGTGTACACGCATAATTGTATAGCTTCTTGCGTCTTGTTGTGATGTGTAAACATTATAATAAATATGTCATTTTGGAAAAGTACATTAGCCATCTTTTGTGCTTTTTCATATCTTTATTTTTGATGGTTGCTGATTGATGAATCTGTTTATTCTATCACATTTGTTGACCAGTTTGTTAACATTTGAGCAACATTCGTCTTATGACCCTGGAGCAATGGTGTTTTTTTTCTGTGATACGCATCTATTTTATTTGAATTTTTCTTTTAATGTTCATTGACAAAGCTCCATTTTCCTTAACGTTGATGAAGTCTTTGTTCTTTTATTTACATTTATAATTAAGTGTGTGTTATTAATAAGTTCAATTGGTGACAAGGTCCGATGCGAAAGTGACAACCCATTCAACAACTTATCTCTATGTGTTCCTCTGTCATTGTGTTTCTCTGTTGAATTGATATAAATTTCTCTTTCCTCCATCTCTTTTACGACCACACGTTGCTTTTGATTCTTCACTGTGACCTTTGCTCTAGTTTCGAGGTATTACCTAACCTTTGTTGTGTTATTTGGCAAGCTTAAGGTTAAGTACTTAGAGTACGGTTAGGATTAGAAATAATATTTCTAATGTGTACGCGCGCATCGCTCCGTGTGTAGTGCGCAAAAATAATGAGCGCTCAGTACAAATCATTTTACAATTTTTTTTTTAATTTGTGAATTGAAAAAGAAACGGATTATGCATAAGTTCGTCTGTGTCTAGAGTTGAACTCAGCGATTGTCAGGATGTGACGTCACGGCAGCCATTAATTTCATTGGTGTTACACGAAAATCCGTGACCTCGGCTAGTTAAAAATGTAAACAGTGTGCTATTCATAGCACAGTAAAAGAATCAAAAGCAACTTTTACCCTTTGCGTTCTGACTTCAAAATTATATTTTAGTTGGAATTATAATTAAACAATCTGGGTCATGTCGAAGGTAGTCAGGAATTCTGAGACTTTCGCCAGTTTTATCCTCGAGGATCCCAGTTCATTTTTACCAGACACCTTGATTGCTTTAGAATCCATAAAAATCCTTAGTGTCCACAAGAAGCACACCAAAAACATAGTGATTAAATACCATCTTATTTTACATCAGTATAGACGCGGTTGGCTGAGTGGTTGACACTAGATTTGTTGGTCTGATCGTGAGGAATTAACCACACCGCTACAAAACTCAGTCAAGTTTATTCATCACAGTGGAGAATCAAAAGCAATTTTTACCCCACTTCAAGTTCTGACTTCAAAATTATATTTTGGTTGGAATTATAATTAAACAATCTGGTCATGTCGAGGGTAGTCAGGAATACAACATACAATATACAACAAACAACAAAACTGTATTTATTATGTACATTTCAGAAGAACGAATGAAAAAGAAGAAATGTTTTATTTAGAGTCATTGTATAACACTTTCTATAGCACATGTATATCACTTTGTGTTGGGCTTCGGCATAACCTCCATGTCCTGAAGCTCGAGTCACGATAAAATACAACAAATAACAAATTCGAAGTGCCTCCTGACGTAAGTATGTGCGGCGCGTGCCTAGTCTTATTTGTACAGAATACATGAGAATAGTAATGATAACAGACAACATAGTAGCATGGGCAACGAAATGTATGGTAAAAATTAATGTTGAAAAGTCCTCAGCATTTTCACGCTCTCCTGTAAGAACAAAGCAAGAGAGATCAAACTCGAAATATACGTATCCAAGCAGAAGAGTGGCCTGTGTACATGGATTCACACAAAATAATCGATTGACATGGAGGTCTCACATTGAGAAATAGGGGCAAATGTAAGACATACAATTTTTATTCTGAGGAAATTGACAGTGACAATCTGGGAAGAGGGGCAAACAACATTAAAAAAAGGTATACGAAAGTGAAATTAGACAGTACAAGAGTACGGATCAATACCTTGGGCATCAGCAGTCAATTTCCGTCTACAAGTCCTGAACAAGATACAAAGTCAAGTACATCGTCTTATCACATGTGCTTTGAAACCTCTCCAATAAAGGAAATGAAAACATTACAGGCATCAACCCCTTACCATACAGGCGGGTCACTAAGACCATGATCCATGCAGATAAATGCAAGTACACCCAATGAAGACCAGATTCGGTGACCTAGCCAGTAAAAGGCTGAACAAGCAGTTATATTACTATATATATATATATATATATATATATATATATATATATATATATATATATATATATATATGACGTATCCTTTACAGAACGTTGTCCTCACTGCCAGTCTGTAAGCCTCTCGGTTCTCTGCAAGTTGCCCAGATATTCAGAAGTTCTTCGATGTCATGTGTCCATCCATCGTAGTCTTGGTCTGCCTCTTGATCTCTTTTGCTGGAACTTTTCCCTCCATGATTAATATTTAGAAACCATTGTGTCTCTTTATATGTTAGAAATATGTTAACTTGTGTTTTTTGATAGTTTGAGGAGCCAGTCTCATTGTTCTATGTTCAGGTCTTTGAGAACCTCTATGTTAGTTTGTTAGATATGTCCAAATAAATAGCACTAACACTTTTTCCCAGTTCCATGGGAGCAATATCAAAATATCAAACAGAACCACCATAAACAATAGTTACACTATAAAAGAGCTAAATTCTCTCTTAAAGAAAACAATATTTTGCAACATAATTGAGGGTATACAACTCAGAGTGGATATAAATAAATACTGGCGGATCAGCAACCAGAGCAGTGAAGATCGGTAGTATTCGAGTGTATAACAAATATCCAGAAGACGAAAGTGAATCCACGTGCTCGCACACTGGAATTGTGTCTCATACAAGCCCTTGACAGTGTTAAACTGCCAGTACTGAATGTAGCCGTATGAGAAGTGAGCATCTAAAGGAAGAGTATTGCTACAGTGAATACTATCCCACTGTGGCTACTATCCCACTAGGGCTACTATCCCACTGTGGCTACTATCCCACTGTGGCTACTATCCCTCTGTGGTATCCCAGGAAAATACAAGGTAGATGAAAGGTGGGCAATACAGGAAGAAAGATATCAAGAAATCACCTACAAGGAAATGAGGACTTTCCTCAAAGCTATTAGAAAGGTTGATCACCCAAAAGACAATTACTATTATGTGGACAGAACTGAATAAGTAATCATCTTCCGCACCAGAACAGGACACAACAGACTAAACAGCCAGTTAAATAGACTAAAACTGGTTCCATCACTGCTGTGCTCATGTGTACGGGCAGCGTATACTGTCGGACATATTCATCATGGCTGCGGTACACTAAACCAGTAAAGGTTGGGCACTACTCCACATAGGGAAGTCCCGGTGAGCTTTCAAATACAGCAACATTTATCAAGAAAACCAGACTTGTGTAAACATGTCAAACTGCGAACGAGGTTGAAGATAGGATAGTTCAATAAAGAAATACGGTAAGATGGAGAAACAGACGCAAAATATCGAAAGAAGAATATCGTAAAACAAATCAGCTATCACTTCTGCTCTATTCCGTGACTCAAAGTAAATTTTAAAAAGATCAATCATGAGATATGTTTTATTTTTTTTTAAATGAATCAAGACAAGAGTTTGACAGACATAAAAGGTATTTAGAACATCCATTCAAACGAAACACAAACCTGTGATTTCTGTCTAATCCGATTTCAACTACAGCTAAGTTATTAAAACAGAGTCTATCAGAGGGAGAGAAGTGGGAGGAAGAGAACGCACAAGTCTTTGTGGTGAGACCGGACATAGCTTTCATCTTGGAAATCGTACAGAATACATAAGAATAGAAAAGATAACAGACAACATAGTAGATTGGGCACAGAAATGGATGGTAAAAAATCAATGTTGAAAAATCATCTGCGCTCTCATATAGGAACAGAGCAAGAGGGATCATACTCGGAAATATACGTATCCAAGCAGAAGAGTAGCCGGTGTACATGGGCGTGTATAACACTTTCTATGGCACATGTATTTGTATATCACTTTCTATGGCACATGTATTTGTATATCACTTTTTGGCACATGTATGTGTATATCACTTTTTGGCACATGTATGTGTATATCACTTTTTGGCACATGTATGTGTATATCACTTTCTATGGCACATGTATTTGTATATCACTTTTTGGCACATGTATGTGTATATCACTTTCTATGGCACATGTATTTGTATATCACTTTTGTGTTGCGGTTCGGCGTAAACTTCCCGACCTCCACGTCCTGAAGCTCGAGTCACTGGATGAAATACAACAAAGAACAAATTCAAAGTGCCCCTTGATCGTTAGTCAGAACTCTCTATAAACTCAAACAGGGCAATTTGGAACAAAGATTCATCGAAAATATCTACCTTCAGAATAAACACTACTAAGATCTTTAACACATTGTCATCGTGTCATTTCCTAGAAAACCCTAGCATTGACAAAAACAGAAAATAGTGACAGATGATACTTTAAAAAAGTTGATATTGAATAATTAGAAAAAAGACTACACTGGTAACGTAATGGGGCTGTAAGACATATTACAGCGCGACCTTTGAAATAGGCAGAAGGCCTTAAATAAGGCCATGTGGCTTAGTGGTCTATTGAAGTTCTCTGATGTGTAGTGAAGTAGTTTGTTAGGTTTAGTGATCTAATGAAGTTATGTGATGTGTAGGTGAAGTAATTAAAATGTTGAGTGTATTGATGAAGTTATGTGATGTGTAGGTGAAGTAATTAAAATGTTGAGTGTATTGATGAAGTTATGTGATGTGTAGCGAAATAATGAAACTATTTGTGTAGTTGTTCTCAACTTCAACCATATGACCTCGAAAGAAAATATATAATATTTGGACCCACTGATCCGTCATGGGGCCCAAAAAAATATAACTGCATGATACGATTTCTGACTTTCTAACGAGACAATAATCTAAATTCTAAAAGAAAGCTGACAGGTTGTATTATGTCGTAAGGAGGGGGGGGGAGGTCAAGTTTTGTATCAATGAGAGGGTAACTTCGAAAAAGGGGTAATTATTACAGTGTAATCAAGTAATAGATATAGAAAAAGTAGTTAAGTTGGGTATCGTAATTCAGCGATAATGAGCCGCGAAGTAATTAACACACCAGGTGTAGTGAAGTGATTAAGATTATAACGTTTAGTGAATAAACTTAAAATTATAGTTAAGTAGTTACAATGGTAAGTGTAATAAATTAATTGAATTATGTTTATAAGTAAAGGATAAATTATATGTATAGTGAGGTAATTAAGTATACTGTGTGGTGAAGAAATAAAATTATATATGTGGTTTAAGTAATTACATTATACAATGTAGTGATCAAATTATGCATGTAGTGAAGGCATTAATATGATGTAAAGTGACTTGATTAAATAGGTGTAGAGAGGTAATTAAATTATATGTAAAGTGAAGTAATTAAATTATAAGCTTTGGAGAAGTAGAATATACGATGAAGTGGTAGGAGCCGTTAATGTGGTATGTGCTGAAGAGCGTTACCTTCATTTGTATACCTGGACACGTGGGTGTTAGGAAAATGAAAAAACAGACGGACTTACCAACGTTTTCACAGTGACTAGTTGTAGTTCAATGGACCGTGCTGGTAATTTGAATGTAATCAAGAAGTTAGACCTTCTGGAATATATTGGATCTATTTCTTCCTTCTATCTATGGCTAAAATCTATACCCTTCTGCATCTCACCATAGGGAAGTATCTGGTAGACAGTGGTTTAGCATACGTACTACATGATCTGCACAACAAGTAACTTTTTTGGAGTTACTTTTAGAAAAGATATTCTCTGATTGAAAATCATTCACCCTATAGACTGTGTCCAACTGGTCATTAACTTCTCGTGGTTACCTGTATTGTACTCACCTCATGATTTGTTAGGTCATGTTAGGTCATGATTTGTTAGGTCAATAACTCGTGACACATTTATAAGAATTTCGTGAAACGTAATGAACACAAAACTCTCTGACCATAGTATTAAATGCCTATACAAGATTGACGGTCCTTGAATAAATTCAGTTGAAAATTCAATACGCAAGTATGGTTTGTCCCATTGCACAACAATAATGCATCATCATTGCATGGTTACAGACTGAACAATCACAAAGTAGTCTATCAATCTATCTATCTATTCGCTAAATCTTTGTTGCCTTTCAGCGTCAGGTGTAGAAGAGTTTTCTGAAGATGGTACTGAGTATATTGTGGAATTTGTCGCCTCTTTTATTTCGGTGGTCCATCGTTTTCGTGGTCGGACTCTAGGTATGCCTTCACTGTATCTGTGTAGCATAGCTTGCTGTGTGATGATAGTCTGCTGAACTGTAGTAGCCAGACAATTTCATGTGGTTAGAAGCACCATTAGTTGCTTTTGGGGGCGATTTCAATAAACTGGCTCAGTGGCAGACCGACCGCTCAGTGGCAGACCCAGATTCACAACTCCTACCGAAGACAGCTTCATCTGTTTTCGTCGTCCATAGTCCACCCAATGCCAGCAGCTCGTCGAATTTCAGATCACGCGGTCCGGAACCGGCTGCACGACGTCGTTCTTTGGGCTAGAATACCCTACAAAGGTCCTGTTCTTGCAGACCGGCATCGCCAGAACCGACTGCAGTGGGCGAACCAGCATCGTCAATGGTCTTTGGGAATGACTGAAGACGGGTTTGGTTTAGTGATAAATCATTGTTTGTTCTCCAGTGACACGATAGACGGAGAAGAGTTCTTGAGTTCTACGCCCAGAACAGCTTTAATGAGGCTCCTCCACATGGTGGTGGAAGTGTACTGATGTGGGCAGGGGGCGATCAACTTCATAGAAGAAGTGAATTGGTGCAAATTGCAGGTATCCTGAATGCCGAACAATAAGTTGCTGAAAGTGTTCGTCATCGCGTCTTTCCAATTTTTGCTGCACTAGGGACGTTTTTTTCAGCAGGATAACACTCGACCTCATGTAGCGCAACTCACCACCAGTTCCTCACTGACACCAACGTTCAAACCCTCGTACAAACGTTTGAACCCCATAGAACACGTTGTGATGAAAACAATACACGACTCCGCCAGCGAGACGTGGCAGCAGCCATCACACGACAGATCCAACTGCTAATCGGACCCATGTCACTGAGGTTTCGTTCTTTGATAGAGGCCAGAGGATACCATACACCTTACTGAAACGGAGGCCTCAGTCGCAAAGAATGAAAGTCCTAACCAAATTTAATGAACATTATTTCATTGCTAATGCCTGAAAGTTTCTTCATGCCAAGGTTGAAACATTAATTCCGTAAAATAAAACTTTGGTATACATTTGAAATTTGGTGTCCATTAGCAGTGCAGTAATATTGCGTTTCTTTTTTGAACAGGATAGAAAGATATACATTAATGAATCACTAGGCAGTGTACTCCTGCAGTTTGCCATGGAGGAAATTCCGTTTACCAAATAGCACTGAGAAAATACATATATTCCCTGCGCCATTTTCTTACGGAATAAAAATTGTCGCCTTCGAATTGAAATGCTACAGAAAAACTGCATATACCATGGACAGCAAAAAAGACAAGTAATGAAGTATTACAGTCATTAAACGTGGAAGATTTCTGACTCCTAAATAACATCATAACAAGAAAGCTGAACTTTTTTGATCATCTAAAGAGACATAACAGCATGGGAAGACTAATAGGCAGAGGAAGAGTCCGCCCAAGACGACGATGGACAAACGATATATCTGACCGTTTAAACATGTCCCTGAATGAGGACGGTCATCTCGCCCAGGATCTCGAGGTGTTCAGAAGGTCCATAAAACTACGTTCTGGAAAGAATATCACGATGACTTATAGAAAGATAGCAGCAGTGCGCAAACGCTATAGCATCGGACAACGTTGCAAGTATTTTCATATGATGTAATCTTGCGATAAAATAACGTGGGATGACAGGTTGTTATTTATGCTTCTAGTATATGAAGTTTCGGAGAGAAAATGGACGTCACCAAGTAAAATTATGTACATTGACATGATATCATTGGAGTATCGACGTGGAACGTGTGCATTTACCACTTTCAAACGTATGATGGAGGACAGAAGTGTTTGGATGACTTTGTATTCTGATGTCTCCAATATGGCACCAATGAGACATTGTAGCGCCATGTGTCGTATTATTATTATTGGTAGTATAGTAGTAGTTGTATTTGTTGTATTAAGTCGTATGCACCGATCGATAGCGTGAGAAAATATTAGTTAACGTCGTGGCATAGCACATAGTCAACACCGATCCTAATATAAGATATTATAAATAGAGAATTGTGAAGATCCATGACCGCCTACGCCTGTCGGCACGACACATGATGAATATGAGTAGAAATATAATTTTTGTTACCCGTAACTCAGGATTTTTCAGCATTCTATTGTCAATTTTATTTGTTTTAAAATGGTATGTGTACAGCTGGCACGCTGGGTCTGAGTTTATCCTTCGTCTTCAATATGACTAGACATTAAATCTTCTTGCGGTCGGGAGTCTCATCGAATATTTTTCCCTCAATCACATGGGATAGGAAAAGCTAATGCAACATTCCCCTGCGTCATCCATCACTTATTAAAGGAGCATGTACTTTCAGAACCACACACATCCATTTATGACAGTGGAAGAATACAGAGATTGTTATATAGGGTAATTATATATATATATATATATATATATATATATATAGTTGGTAGCACATTATATTCAGCGATCAACCCAACATTTTTTGGATGTATCGATTTTCTATGCAATGGTTATTAAGTAGGTTGCCAGTGTTTTCTAAAAATGTTCGTACACCCAAGTGCCTGTAGCTTATTTTGAACCCATAATATGTCTCTTGTTCCACTATTGTCAAGTGAGTTCACTGCTTCTAATCTGCGGCGCTGGAAATATACCATATATGTACGAGAAAATGATATTTTCATAAATTACATGAACAAAATGTTGTCGTTTTGACCCTCCTCTCATGGTGTCAACAACTGTCCAAAATTCATGTATCCCTGCTTAATAATGTCGAAATTGGTTAGCACCCTCACCTCTCCCCACCCTCCCCCACTAAAATCCATATTTTTATATGGGGGGGGGGAATTAATTATTTGTTCCCCATTTTTAGAATAAAAACAAAATCAGATTCTTAAATTTTAATTAATGTATAAACTTTAATTTATATATTAAAATGTAGTATTGTTGACGTCAACTTTTATCAAACCTTCCACCTTGTCAACAACTTTCACACTTTTTCGGACTCCCCCTCCCTAATTGTTGGTGTAATTTGCGAACAACCCCTAAAAAAGTTTCGGGTAGATATAGTTGCAGGTTGACCCTTCACATAGAGTACAGGTTCCCAAACTTTTTTTTTTTCGTGTCTCTATAGAAACAAAGTGAGCCGCGATTCCATTTTATTCCGAGTGACTTTATAATAAAGCAAACCTACCCACGACCCGGATTCCGTTTGTTTTTTTTTTTTCTTAAAAAATGCTTACTTAATAAGGTTAAAGAAAATACATCGAAAATATATTTTTCAGCATAATTCATAATTTTTACTTCAACATATTTAATGTCATGATTGAAATTGTAACTTATTTAAAAGCTTCGAAATTCTCGACACAATTTCACATAACATAAAATACATGGGGGTTGTCTAAAAAATTATGTCATGTCAACAATTAGGGGAGGGTATAAAACAGGTTTCACAGTTGCTGTGCGTTGATGCCAACAATTTTGCTTTCCTATACATCTAGAAATATGCAACAAATCATGTAGTTCTTTTCGTACTTTGTACTTTTTCAACTGAAGTATATTTCGCTGTAATTTTTTGTTGCATATTAACATAATTAACTAGGGATTGGGGGGGGGGGTCCCCAGAATTATTGACAGTTGTTAATACGTGGGTGGAAGGGGGGGGGGTCAAATATGACCAAAATTGTTTAATGTTTAATCGATTTATGGACATCCTCTTATGTACACGCTCTGGGGATTCACGCGTTGATGTATGTGACCATGTCGCTTCAGTGTATCCACTGGGAACACAAAATATATTGCTAATATTTGTAGGAATTTATATTCGATGTATAAGGTGATGGTATTATTTAAAATACCTATTGAAAGAGATACTGCAACAGTGACTGGGCGCGAGATAAGAACTCCTATTAACAGAAATCAATTGGGTCATGTTTTCGATTATTGCCTTGGTTTTTGTTGGTCATTATTTATGTACATTTTATATCACCTGCAAACTCCGTCCAACGAAATGCACATGAATAATAGAAAAATGGCCTAAAATGAGTACTTGAATTATGTTGTTTGATCTTTTGTTGGCGAAAGTCACGCTGCAATCTGTATTTTGGTTAGTTTGTTTATTTCGTTCATGGCACATAGGGCAGAAATTTTGATTCTCCATGCTCTGTGATCCACTGCCTGCAATGTTAGTTCTTGTATTGACTTGAAGTCCATTTTTTTCACCTTCTTTACGTATGGTGTTGTTTTTTTTAAAAGAGTAGTTTTAGGTCTTCCTCTTGTTCTTTTCCCATCTTGTGGCCACATGAGAGCTTGTCGGTTCACTCTGTTTTCCTCTAGTTTTAGGACGTGTCCAATGTAGTTCCATCTACGTTTTCTTAGGCATTTGATATGTGCTCTTGGTGTGTTTCATCTCCTAAATCCCTTAGATCACTTTTTGAGACAAAGTCGTTCCATTTTGTGTTCGACTGTATTCGGAGACATTTTTTTTCAAAGCTGTTTAATATTTGACACAATCACCAAGGGTGGTAGACGTGAAACAGAGGTTAAAATAATAAGAACATTAAAAGTACTTTCAATGACACCAAGTAAATTAAAGTAGGAAGCATGAGGATAAATGAAAATAATTATTACGGCAGACGGGAATTAAACCAAGTCCGGACCTTGTTCAATTCCCGTCAATAGAATTATTTTCAATGGCACCAGGAAATTATTAACATTTAAACAAATCACAAACAAACTAAAAATGAAAATTATACAATGTTACATTTATTCTACACTAATGCCAGAAACACGGATGATGAACAAACAGAAAATAAAATTAATGGATTTGAGATGTGAATATACAGAAAAATATGGAGAGCTTCGTGGAAGAAGAAGAAGACAAAGGTTCTTACATTTCATATGAACAAGAAATATTAAAAGAAATAAAAAATTATATAAATATATAATTTTAGATATATTAAACATATGTTAGATATGACACCATATTGAAGATATGACACCATATTGAAGATATGACACCATATTGAAGATATGACACCATATTGAAGATATGACACCAAATTGAAGATATGACACCATATTGAAGATATGACACCATATTGAAGATATGACACCATATTGAAGATATGACACCATATTGAAGATATGACACTATATTGAAGATATGACACCATATTGAAGATATGACACCATATTGAAGATATGACACCATATTGAAGATATGACACCATATTGAAGATATGACACCATATTGAAGATATGACACCATATTGAAGACTTTCTTGAAGGTAGACTTGAGGTGTGATGATCAAAAGGTAGGCAGAGATACAAGAGAGAGGGGGAAGGGGAGACATGAGTTCACCACCAAAGCAAGAGACAGGTGTTGACGGGCTGTTGCAGCCAATATTCGATACGGTGACGGCCCCGTATGATGATTAAAATATCTTTTAAATCAGTATTTATGTTAGTTTATTGTTTCGTTAAAATATATCTTAAATTAGTATTTATGTTAGTTTATTGTTTCAGCTGGTGACCACACAGAAAACTCCTCGCGATCCCGAATAGCTTCGTGACCCATGTGGTAGGAATCTGTTTGATAGAGAGTCAGAGACCCTGAATCCATGTCAAAGTTGGATGTCTCCTGACGAAATGCGAAGATATTGTAGATAAGCTATAGGCTATGACACGGTGTATTTCTTTTTCCGTACTACATCCTTTTAATCTGCAGGAGTTGAGACCAGACTACATCATGTTAATCTGTAGGAGTTTGAGGCCAGACTACATCATGTTAATCTGCAGGAGTTTGAGGCCAGACTACATCATGTTAATCTGTAGGAGTTTGAGACCAGACTACATCATGTTAATCTGTAGGAACTTGAGACCAGACTACATCATGTTAATCTGAGGAGTTTGAGACCAGACTACATCATGTTAATCTGAGGAGTTTGAGACCAGACTACATCATGTTAATCTGTAGGAGTTTGAGAACGAAAGCGCACAAAGAAAATAATCGGATTTGCTTATAGAAAAATACATAAAGACAAAGATATTTATATCATCCAATGTTGTTGTTTTCCCCGTTTTTCGTTTTTCTCTTCAATACATCCACTTTGTCACAAACATCATGAAATATTCACGGTCTCTCGCTCTCTCCTCTCGATTAGCTAATGCTAATGTTTTCTTGCATATTTTTAACCATTTATCTTATTGATCCGGGTTTTTTTTTTTAGATTAACTTGTGGTCCTATCTGTGTTCTTCTGTCCGTTTTTCCTAGCTTGGCAGGTCATAGGGACAGTCTTACGGTCTTAGGGACAGTGTTAGCCATTAGGTTGAAAAACCAATGATGATGAAGTAGATAACGATGATAATAGAACCTAAACGGTGTACAAGCTTATCACCTTTTTATCTTGTTCTTTAAATGTAGTTTTCATGTATTTTAGTTCCAGTTTATGTGTTTGTCATTATCTTGTCAAAGGCCCTGTAGTCGAAACGTTGAATCTGTACAGCCGAGTGTATTTGTTTTGTTTGTAAAACATAAAACATAATTATAGCCATATATATATATATATATATATATATATATATATATATATATATATATATACTATATATATATATATATATAATATATATTATATATATATATATATATATAGTATATATATATATATATATATATATAGATATAAATATATATAGATATATATATATATATACACATATTCTTTTTTCATTTACCACGTGGTAAACAGTTTCAATTTCACTTTTCTGACAGGCTTTTCTGTAGAATTATTTTACTTTCCGCTTCAGATTTGGAATGATTTTTTAGGTTTTTCATGGACAAAGTTTCCAGTAGTTTTGCAAGTTTTAGGGGACTTTTTTTCGATGTACAGTTAAACTCCTTATCATGTACTCAAACAGCCGGAACTCTTCGGCGCGTAATAAATATATATATATATATATATATATATATATATATAGCCATATATATATATATACATACATTAATAATAAAAATGTACAAAAAAATAAAATTATCTGCCAATTATAATATAATATCCTTGTTCTGTCATTCTCTCCGGAACGCTCTATAAATAGCGCAATTACGTCAGGGAATTCCGTGCGACACCCAATCAAAACTATTGGTGTAGAGACGGAATTTTCCTTCGCTAACTCAAAGCAGACGCCATTGTTGTATGTAAATGTTATTGTGAAGAGCGATCGTCATTCTGATGAAAATCGTTATAATTAACCAACATCAATGGTTTTCGTCGTCAACGAAGATGGCAAACCACCCTTTCACCGCGACATTTTTACATTTATTCATTCATAGAATATTGGTTATAGACAGTATGTTGTCATACTCGCTTTTGTTCCCATACGGTGAGCCGGGCTGTCGGGCACATTTGCAATATTTGGCATATCAGGGTAAGCAACCAAATAAATTTCGTCCCTAGGGTATCCGAACCAATCTAGTGCTAAATAAATGTACAACAAAAAATCACCGATCTCCGTCCACCATTACGGACGCTGCCTACAACTACTAATTGGTATCCCGTCGATAAACACTCAGAACAGCTAGTTTTGTATTTTATAGAATGCAGTTTAAGTGTTATTTCGTAATGTATATATTACTAGAAATAAAATATGTTGTTAAATAGAGTCAAGATATTTTGTCTTAATTAATTGTTCATTAAAAGAAAGGGTTTACTGTATGCTTAATAGATATTTAAGTAGTAGATTCCGCACCCTCCTTCCCGACAATAGTGCTGTTTTGTGCTATAGGCAATATAATCTACGGTGCATGGTGCTGATGGATGTGATTCACAATGCTAATCTGAACCAAAAAGAGTTTTCCACTACGTACAATGAATGACTTGCCAACTTATACCATGTGTACTGCTGTGTGTCTTCTTAGACGCGAATCCCTTGAACTACGAGAAGTGTGTCACATGAAAGTGCTGCGTGACGTATGCCAGCACAAGAAGAGCGTGAAGCTGCCGTTACTGATGTAATAAGTATACATCGATGAACAAATGTTCACATTGTCATTCTCTTCATATGCGTCATGTGTAGGCATCGACAACATGGCCGGTATGATAACGAATCCGTCAAAATTTGACCAATGAGCAGTGATTCAGTTTCTTATAGCAGAATGTTGTCGACTGACCACATTCATCAGAGACTTATGGTGATGTATTGTGGAAAATGTTTTCCGAAGACAATAGTGTGTATGTTGCAAGATTGTTTCCGGAAGGGGGGGTATTGTAAAGTTTAATGTTACCCTCTTTTAAGGTTAGAACAGTGGATCTCTATATGTGGTCTACGGACTTTTAAGGGGTCCGCAGGATCCTCTCAGAGAGTCTCCGAAGTTTTGAGAAAATATTATGAGCCTTTTCACTTACAATAAAAAGATAAATGACCAGATATATTTGTATTCTTAAATTATGTATTGGCAACGCATTACCATCATATTTTCAATATATACATTGTTTACTATCATTAATACATTTATAATTAACTCCTTAACATTTTCAAATATGGAATATTTTGGGCGTCTGCGGTGAAAAACATATTTAAAGACGGTCCGCGAGAGCAAATAGTTTAAGAACCGCTGATATAGAGCATAGCATACCACCAAATTCCAAGATGACTATCAAAGTATCACACAACTAGAATTAGTTGCAACTCTACGCATCAAAACATTACACAATGTACTTCTTAGTCACGCGTATACAAGATCGGCAAAACAGCCATATTTGCTGGTAGATATACACATAAACCCCACGAATATATACTTCAAGAATGTTCTGAATGAGACTAACAGATGAACATACTGGTACATAGAAACAAAACTAGAATAATAGCTGTATTGAATTACGTTTGAGCTACCAAAAGACGGTGACGTTTATTCAAAAGACAAAATTACAGATACAGATATATTTCCAGCGAACGATAGAAGAAAGTTGTAGAACAGACGTGCATGAAGGATGTCGTCTGCTGGCTTCAGACCTCCACAAGCCTTTCTTTCATTCTAAAATGTATGTACCTATAGCTTCACAATCTGGTGTTTCATGTTCATTATGTTGATGTTGGGGGGGGGGGGTTGTGTGTATTAAATTTAGTGATGGGGAAAATAGTCGGACAAGAACATTTAATCATAAATAATAATATAAGCTTCTTCTTCTGCGTTCGTTCCCAAACTTCAGCAGATTAGCAGGATGTAGTCCGGAGAGCGGAATGAGTTGTGTCGTGGTTTACAGATAAGCGGCGTTATTTACGCCTTCGGTTTGATACATCTGACTTCAGCATGGGTTTTGGACAACTTTGACCCTATATGGTGGACAGCCAACCCAAAAACCTCATTAGTCGCCTACTTCAACATGCATTAATGTAAACAGTGTCGCTAATCTGTTTCCCATTTCTTCCCCCGCAACACACTGACGATAGTTTAATCAAAGCATGCATGTATTTATATTCAAAAATGATGAATTTCTAGGCACAATTAATACACCCATTATCATCGCCAGTGCTATGTGGACGATCGGTTTTCAACCACGAGCAAGTTAGAATGAGATTTGTTAGACAGGCTACTAATCATTATACCACCGTGCCGACGAGTAGATATTCATTATGAAAGATGAAGTGTGATATCTTAATATAGAACACTGCGTTAATAGCTGTATATGACAGGTGAATGGAAAGTCCATGTTTGAAGCTTATGTAGCACTTTGCCAAAAGAGATTAAGAAATCAATAGCATAATTCCGCTGTTCTTAAATTATGGCCGTGGACCCATTGAGGATCCATCGTATATGGTGTTCCGCGGAGACTTTAAGAAATATGAGCATTTACATTAACAATAAATAGGTAAGATATATTTTGTGAATTCACGACATCAAAAAAAATATTTAAAGGGGGTCCCCAGCAGCAAACAGTTTATGAACTACTGGCGTGAACATTTGAACCTAGGTACATAACAATTTTTGTACGATACAGATGTACGGGAATGTCTTACATCAGAAATATGCGTGTGGAGGTATATGCTGAACAGAAACGGGAAGGGAGATATCTGAACTGTTTGTCTCGACACGAAATTACAGATGACATCTTCCTTCATTGCTGTTTGTGAAGCAACAAATCTCGTATGTAGAGCAGGCTCCAAGAGTGCGTCATTGGCTTTTAATTTCATTTATCGATGAGACGAGGAAGGGCTACTGGCGCGTTGCGCTCGTACAAATTATTGTTTGTGCTGTACATTATACGTGCGTGTTGTGTTGATAAGTTTATTTTACTATTTAATGAGTAAATGTTTTTTGGTGTGTGTGTATTCTTTAGGTCAGTGTTTCCCAACCTTTCTTGTACCATGCCCCATCTAAGTTTTTCTAAAATTCGGATGCCCCCCTATGTAATATATACATATTTTTTAAATATATATCCGAAATTGAATTATTCCCTAATGAAGCCTAATTACAACTTGTTCGAATGCCCCCCCCCCCGATCAATCATTTTTCCCTTCTGTTGGGCATGGGCCCCACATTGGGAAACACTACTTTAGATGGAGACAATAATGTCTACATCAGGCGTTCTCAACCAGGTACTCTCGTAATGACATGTGGTGCTTACGCAATGCATGTTAAAAAGTGCTCGCGAGCTCTAGCGATCATAATTTGCATGTACATCTCAAACTACGCTGTACAAACAGAAGTAATTAGTATTGCTATCTTAGATTATAATGCGGTAAATGAACGAGGGAGGAGGTGTACGGTGCAATAAAGATGATTATATGGCTTGTTTTTACGTTCACATTTACTTTCAATTTCTCTTGCATCCTATTATATGTTGTGGTGTTCACACCACTCAGTGGTGCATGGGTGGGCGGAGCATGGGTGGGCGGAGCATGGACATTCACAGGTCAATGCAGAGTGAAGTTTTGCGGACTGAATGGTGCATTCAGTATAATCACTAGTTTTAAACTTTGGGGTGATACCGGTAACCGGGGCAATGAAAGTATTATATGAACGCGTCATGTTATTCTGAGACGTCGTTCTCCTGTTCTATCAGTCTTTTGTATTATCGTTACAGGTCATGGTGTCAGTATGGGCACAGTGTTACCTTATTGATTCGATGAGTATTCTTCGAAAGATTTAGTAGGGGTGACTACGACTACTGAATACGCTGCCAGTACCTACTGGCGATGACGAAATCTGTGCGGAAAAGAGTAACTTTCATTATAGTGCCTGATCATGTGGGTGTTCGAGGAAATTAACGATGAAACAGACTTGTGAGCATGGCTGCAGTTGACAAATGGTATTTCAGTGCACCATGCTGATAAGTTGAATGCTGTTACGAAGCTGCGCCAGTTGGGGAATACACTGTGTATTTTTTCTGCGTGTGTATGGTCAGATTGAAGGGTCTGGCAATGACAAGTGGAAGAAACTAGCGGTATTTAGGAATTAAAATGGGGTTATTGTCATAAATGAAACGGCGACACAGCCATTTCCATTCTCTGGACTGCGGTCTGTTGGAAACCTAGCAGGATCATTTATCCATCGCTAGTTTGACAATGAGGGAATTAAAATGACGAATTATTTACCAACACGGATCAGGAAGTCAGTTAGTTACCACACGCTGAATTACATATTGAATAGAAGTGGAACACCTATGGACGTGTGCACAATACCCTCATGATTATGATCTCACGACTAAATATATTACTTGGTATTTTCTTCTTTCTAAATGAAATATTGCAGAAGGATATTGAGAAGGCCATGGAGAGCGAGAAATATCAATCAAGAAGTGTTACAAACATTAAAGGTTGTAGAGGATTTACTCATAAACATTATAACACAATAGCTACAGTTGTTTGGGCCATATAAAGAGAAAGAATAACGTGAAAGATTTAGTGCAGGACTCGTGGCGGCTGGTAACAGGGAATAGTACCGCCAAAGACGACGATGGACGAGACATCGCAGTGTTTATCCTTTGCCTACAAGAGATAAATTCGCTCAGAATTGTGAGGACCTCAGAACATCCATAAAGAAGTCTACGTTCTGGAAAGAACACAATTATTGTTACTTTATAACAAAAAATTGGTCAACCAAATTCTTGAGATAACTGTCCGATGATTGTACAGCATGGAGTAATGCGCTCTGCCGAGGTATCCCATCGTCTGAAGGTGTCATGAGGGGAGAAGTCAGAAAACAGGAGACAAAAAACGCATGCATCCTTAAAAATAGATGTATACGTAATTTCTATTCTTCCTCCTTCGGAATGAAACTTAGCAAATTAATCACGAGAGAGGCTGCATTTTGAGGGACTTCAATTTGAGAACTTCATATATTAAAAACATGTTTATAAAACAGAGACCTAATATTTTAATAACGCATGAGTTATACAGCAAACATCGTTACACGTTTGAGAGTTGGCATCTAATGTAGACATGGCAACGGAACTGTGTTAGTATCACTTCTCAAATATATATATACGAGGCGTGTTCAAATGAAAACGGGACTTGTTACACCACGCGTGATAGAGCGCACTGATATTGATGACATTTTGCACTAGTAATGAGTATCCAATAATTTACATACGGTCACGTGTTCATCTTCCCAGCATGCATATGTGCTGCAGAAGACTGTTAACAATATGGCGGGTGTGATTCCGAACCCGTCCAAAGTGAATCAGCGTGCTGTGATCCAGTTTCTTTCATTTGAAGGATGTCAAGCAGTAGACATTCATCGGAGAATGAAGGCAGCATATGGTGACAAATGTTTGTCGAGGACCAGAGTGATGGAGTGGGTGCGTATGTTTAAAGACGGACGTGAGTTAACGGCAGATCTTGCAAGGCCAGGTCAGGCGCATATTGTTGCAACAGAAGAAGCCATAGCCGTGCTTGATAAAGCAGTACTGACTGACCGTCGTCGGAGCATTCGTTCGCTTGCAGAAGAATTCCATATGTCAATTGGGACAGCCCACATGGTTGTTCGGAAGAAATTGAACACGCAACTTTTTCTCGGACGGCATTCGACGTCTACCTAAACAGTGGGATGCTTGCCTAAATGCATACGGAGATTTTTTCTGATGAACCCAGGTGCATTCTTATTCACAAGTGGTTGCTTTGTTCAATTCCGTTGAAAATATTAAATTGCGTATGATACTTTTTAAATAAATCCACAAGTCCCGTTTTCATTTGAACACGCCTCGTATATTGGATGGGGTATACACACACACATATATACATATACATGGTGCATCTTTTCTAGGAAAACAGGTGAGCATGAGCTTTGTGTTCGAAAAATTTCCTATACTTTCAGTGGTAACACTCACCGAATCTGGTTTGGAATGCATACCCCCCGATGTGACTATTAAATTGACTATTTCCCTTGGTAATATTTGTATAAATATGGGTAAGTGCTCAAAGAAATAGGAAACAAAAAGACAACTACTGCAGGGTGTACAGGAATGTAAACTTGTCACAATCTGTCACACAGTTAATTACTGCAGAGCACATGGCGAGCAGGATCGAAGGACAAAGAATAATAGAACGCCCAATAAGCAACAGAATCTACCTTGTAAATGCATGTAGGAACATCCAAGTCTACACGTATGCTGTTCTAAACCGATTCACTTCGTGGTATCTTCTTCTGCGTTCGTTCTCAAACTCCTGCAGATTAGCAGGATGTAGTCCGGAGAACGAAATGCGTTGTGTCATGGTTTATAGCATTGCTGCGATAGTTGCTCCTTTCGGCCTGACACGTCCGACTTCAGCATGGCTTTGGGTCACTGACCCTATATGGGATGGGGCAGCCAACTCTATCCCTAACCTCCTTAGTCGCCTTTTACGACATGCATGGAAGGTAAATAGTGTTGCTATTCTTTGTTCCCCTTTCGGGCCCCGGCAACACACAGGCGACTTCGTGGTATCAATGAACCCGCACGACTGTTTTCTCAAACTGTCACAATGCGACCTGTCCAGCTTTTCGAGTATTCTATAAATGTATATCTGGATGCTAAAAAAAGGTCCGGGATGAATAAGATAAGAGGGCTGCTTAGAACAATGTCATGAATTAAGTGTCATGATTAAACTAATACAACATTAGTTAATGAACCGACTAACCCGGATGATTATGATGTCAGTAATAATCACTTATATGGAGTTGGTGCTAGCCTATAATGGAATAAGTGAGCAGAACAGATTGTTAACAAATATTTCAAGTAACAGTTGTACAAAGGTGACAACTGAAAACGATACTAACAATTAGACCGATGTATGGGACATAAAACAGCCACGTTTATATAGGAGACATCTGCAGATAATGCACATTTCATCCACGAGAAGTCTTTGTCTTTATTGCCACGAATCTTTACATCTGCCTTAGTCTTGTCTCATGTTTTTGAATAAATGATCATTACGCTTTATTTTCTTTGGACCTTTGATGACCACCATTTGACTTATTTGTGTATATTTTGTATTTTATATTTGTTTATGTTAAAGACTAACACTTATAATTTCTTCCACACAATGCATCCTGTGCACTCTTCCAGTATTTGGATGAAGTCATCGTGGAAACAGAAACCTGTGAGCAACCAAGACCGCCAAATAGCCAAACTCAGCAAGCGTAAGTTATCATTAACACTTTTCTCACGTTTGTCAATCTGGTCTTGTGTGCATTATCTCGTTTTTATATGATGTTATATTTTACGAGGTGTCTTGTTTAACACGATGTTTTATGAGAAGTGTCTTGTTTAACATGATGATTTATGTAAAGTATCTCGTATTTATATGGTGTTATATTTCATGCGAAGTGTCTTGTTTAACATGATGATTTATGTAAAGTATCTCGTTTTCATATGGTGTTATATTTCATGAAAAGCGTCTTGTTTAACATGATATTTTATGTAAAGTATCTCGTATTTATATGGTGTTATATTTCATGCGAAGTGTCTTGTTTAACATGATGTTTTATGTAAAGTATCTCGTATTTATATGGTGTTATATTTCATGCGAAGTGTCTTGTTTAACATGATGTTTTATGTAAAATATCTCGTATTTATATGGTGTTATATTTCATGCGAAGTGTCTTGTTTAACATGATGTTTTATGTAAAGTATCTCGTATTTATATGGTGTTATATTTCATGCGAAGTGTCCTGTTTAACATGATGATTTATGTAAAGTATCTCGTTTTCATATGGTGTTATATTTCATGAAAAGCGTCTTGTTTAACATGATATTTTATGTAAAGTATCTCGTATTTATATGGTGTTATATTTCATGCGAAGTGTCTTGTTTAACATGATGTTTTATGTAAAGTATCTCTTTTTTATATGGTGTTATATTTCATGAGAAATGTCTTGTTTAACATGGTATATTTTATGTAAAATATCTCTTTTTTATGATGAACGCCTTATTATACCAGTACGACGCCTTATTATGATATGCACGGCACTATATCTTACGCAAAGTGTCTCGTTTAACGGGATATTTTTATGTAAAATATCTTGTTGTTATATGCGGATATATCTTATTTGAAGTATATTGTTTAGCATATGATTTGTGTGATACGTGTCGTTTCACATATCGCTACAACGTATGTATAGTATCTCCTTTCATATTCTAATATATTTGTTTATATTGATCAACATATCCAGAAAAGCTGCATTCACATTGAAATTAATGTTCTATAACTTGATATTACTGTCGTCGTGTATGAAGATAACTCTTCATGAACTAAGCCTCTGCAACTATTAGGTGGGGTGACCAGTTCCCTTCCTTGATGTCTTTACCTCCCCTAACTCATTAGGATTGTGTATGTTTCCTATTTGTATTATTTATCAGAACATATGTGCATTGTATCCCCCCCCCCGGGTAAAGAGACCTGACTGCCTGCAATAGAATGCCTCTGCATGGAACTAATTAGGCCTTAATTTGTTACTTTTTAAAATTATTGTCGCCTTTCCATTGGTCACTATTTACATACTTGGAGTCGCCTTGACTATTTTTGGCATGCGATTCCAAGTATATAAAAATTCTATTGTCTTTCCCCAGGTGGTTTGTGATCCACTCTTGCCGTTAAGCGTAGGGGTGATTGGAACTCGAGCTTGCGTTCTAAAGTCAGATGTTTGGCCTCGACTGTGCTATGACCGTGTCTGTACAGGATGCCCCTGACGTTTTCTATTCATCTTTTCCGTGGTCTTCCTCTGGCTTTGTACCATGATCTTATTTGGTTATATGCTTGTACGGGCAACTTTTCGTTATGCATTCTCATAATGTGGCCAAACCACTTGATCTGTTCTCTCTCTATGTAATCTGTTCAAGATATTATACCTATTCTTTCTCTGATATTTTCGTTTCGCAATCTATCAAGCCTGGTGACCCCGGTAGCTTTCCTCAAGCATTTCATCTCACATGTCTTTATCTTTCTGTAATGTGAAGATGAGAGAGACCAGGTTTGGCACTGGTAACACAGTGTTGGTAGGAATATACTGTAGATCATTTGTCTCTTAACTTCCATCTCGATCTTGGGGTGAAGAAGTAGTGGTGGCAGTTGGTATGTTACTGCATTTACCTTTTGACATCCCATCTCTATTTCTCTATCGAGGCTTCCATTTTCTGTAAAAATACTACCGAGATATTTCAACTTTGTTACTTGTTTTACTCCTATATTGTCTATCTGTATGTTTAGTGGGCTATGTGTTCTGCATATTTTCATAGTTTCCGTCTTTTGTGTATTGATCTTCATGTTGTATTTTCTACATGTTGCAGATAGTGAGCTAACGTGATAGCTAACATAAATACCATATAAATAGTGACCTACGGAAACACGAAAATAGTCAAGAAAAGGAACGAATGAAGGCGTACATTAATTCTGTGCAGAGGTCTTATTTCGGAGAAGGGCATTGTAAATACACAGTATTTGGGAGAGGAGTGTGTGTAAGATAATTTCACAGCTGTAAGAGAATTAAACATTCTGGTCATCTGCAAGTTGTACCCGTAGTTTTCCCGCTTGCCTTTTTTCTGCCCTCGTTGTCTTGCTCACTCTTTCTTGTATACATCTCTCGCCGCGGCGCTGGGTGTCTATTTAAATGTCAACCTCTGAAAACAATAATCTGTCTCAATTTATATCTATGTAGTTCTCTCTCTCTCTCTCTCTCTCTCTCTCTCTCTCTCGTGTGCTGTTCAGGTGGGCGAATGCGGTTATTGACTGCCACAAGTCTCCGCCTCTAGTGCCTGTTTACCACGTCTGCTGTTGGCTTACTGCCACGCCGTGAGGTTAAGTGCACTGTTATCTTCTCCATGTAACTCTGTATTTTCCTAAAATTCAACCAGTTGTCATGTGTACTTTCAACCATTGTTTTCTCACTAACTAGCATTAAGTTACTATCATTTTCTAACTTGAAGAGAAAGCTTCCACTGCTCGACTTCTCATTCAGCCCTGGTCAGCATCGTCATTCACCCTTCAACTACATGCGTAGCTTAGTTTTTCAAGAAACTATTGCTACTGTTTACGTTGTCATCTAAACCTTCCGGTTTCTTCTACCCGTATCAATCTCTCGGGAAGTCAAATAGCGTCACTTTTGAAGGATGATTCCCGAAGAGTCTGCAGGGCAATAATTTATTACAGACTAGTATTGCTTTATCTTGTCCCACAACGCGTCATATACTTTCGTTTTAGAAAAACCTGTTTCTGGTGGTTGGTTATATTTTCCCTTGTTGTTTATAGTCGAAGATTTGTTGTTACTATGAGTTTTACGACGTGTGGGAACAAACCATGCGTTGGGTAAACTTCTTTAGTCACGGTCCTGTATGGCACGTAATATTGTTACTATTTGTTCCGGCGTCTCTAATTGAAAGAGTCCGCATGAGGAAGACATGGTGATCCAAACCAATTTCCAGAATACACATCGGCTCAGACACCAAACAACATCACTTTTTTTAAAAATCTGATCCTAAATTTTCTGTAATTTGCAGACTGACGACACAAAGTGATTACCCAAAATTAATTACGCTGCTTGGATGGTCTCACCAGTGGCCCGTGAAATCAACAACTATGCATCAGCAATCCCCTAGTAAATAACATTGAAAATATAGTGAGGATTTCCTCTTATGGCTTACACGTCCCAAATATTGTTCCCATTTCATCCGGGTTTGTTTTCAATAATGCCGAATGCAGTGGTTATCAATCTCTTTTTTGCTTGTTGTCTCCATTTGGGACTTTTCTTCCATACTCCCTCCTTGGTGCATTTTTTTTTTAAAGGGATCATTTGTTTCTTTTCAAGCCATCTTATTTTAAGTTTTATCACCATAATTATTGTTGTCTATCATCCAAGTAGTTAATAATCCCGCCCCCTTACCTGTTCAAGTTTCTGTGACACCCAATGAAGCCATCATATGTCCCTGGTTCTGAAGACTGCCCTAAAGGTAGTAATTAATATAGATCATGGATGTCCTTGTTGTCTCTATTTCGCTATATGTTTGAATGTTCAACTTTGATAAATATTCTTGATACAGTTCTTATGTTCTCGAACACTCGTCATGCAGTTTTTTTATGTCATCCGTGTCCATTTATCGCCTATATATTTTTGCTGAAAATGTGTTATATTCAAAATTCTCCATCGTCTAAAACAGTCGGTCGTGTAAACATCCTATGGGAGTACGTTTGGCTCATTATCGAGTCTATGACAATCCGAAAGAGAATGAATGATAATTTGCAGACCGTTGTACTGGTGGTTGTACCTCATTGGTTTTTGTTGGTACGTCCAATGTTATACGTGAAACTAGTATAATGGTCTTTGATAATTGAGATAATGCAGTTTGGCATCCCATATTCAGTTAATTTCTGCAGTATTTTATTGTATTCGCTGATTAAATTTGTTGGTACTATACTTGCATGGACGTCTCGGTAACACGGTGGGTATACTCAGATATAGAGATACATGGCCATGATGAATTTCACTTGCTTACTAACAAGAAAAAAAAAGGGTCTGTTGGGGAGATTTTGTCGACCACGAGGACTTCATGTATCACACAAATTCAGATAATGGGTACCAGAGCAAACTTTAGGAAAAGTAAAGACAGTCTTCGCAGTTGTGATCACAACACTTCTAGCGTATCTCAAGTCACACAAAACATGCGGACCTAACATCGTACCCCTCACATACATCATTGTTTTTCTGCAGTCTCCAATTTCATTTATACTTCAATAGCCACGATATATTTTCTTATACTCATCAATTTAACGGTATCAATAGCCATGATATCCGTGCTTAAACTCATCAACTTAACGCTATCAACAGACATGATATCCGTGCTTAAACTCATCAACTTAACGGTATCAATAGCCATGATATCCGTGCTTAAACTCATCAACTTAACGCTATCAACAGACATGATATCCGTGCTTAAACTCATCAACGTAAATGCCACTTGCAGACGGGTTCCTTTCTGTGAGCAGTACTGATCACCTGTGTGTTCACGGGACCCGAAAGTGAAGCAAAGAATAGTAAAACACACTGATACATGTCGTAAGAGATGACTATGGTGGTTATCGGGTGCATTTGGCTGTCATATCTAATATACGATCAAAGTTACCTTGAAGCTATGCTGAAGCTATGTTGGATGTATCAGGCTGAAAGTCACATATATCACAGCATCTAGTACTATAAACCATGACAGCGCATTCCGTTCTCCATAATACATCTTATTAATTTCATGAGTTTAAGATCTAACGCAGAAGAAGACAGTACTGCCAATATGGTTATAGATACATCTTAGGTTAATGGGGGTAGGGGTTTTTTAAAATGTAATAATTTACTTGTTTTTTGTTGGGGTGTTAATTACCTGGTTACTAAACTAGATAAAATAAGAAACGAAGAAATTAGGAAAATAGTTCGTATAATATCATGTATTGAACATATTGAACGACAGCAAGTAAAATGGTTCCGTCACCTTATGAGAATGAAGCCAAACCAAATACCAGTAAGAGCATATAACAAAAGAATATCCGGGAGTAAAGCCAAAAGTAGACCTAGAAAACATCAAGAATGGACTAACATGGACTAAATGCAACCACGGCGACACATCTGGCCTTGGAACGACAGCTTAAGCTCCCACAAATTCGCTTAACGGCAAGTGTGAACCATCATTCACCTGGGCATAGACAATAGTTAATTACCTCTCTTTGTAAGAAAAAAGTGATTTTATTATTGATTTTTTTTTTGTGAGGAGGGGTGGTTATACTCTTGTGTTGTTTGCTTTCTAGTAGTCAATCTCATGTTCTACCTTTCTTGGAAAAGGGGGTTGGGGGCGATTTGAATTTGTCCCCTCATTTATCTACAAACTTGACTACCAGACATGTCTTTCATATATCACTTCTTTTAACAAGAACTTTTGGGACAGCCTCAGACAAGTTCTTGATTACTGAGTTTAGTTGTTTTTTAAATGAATCCCCTGTATTGAAGTACATTCCTGTCAACTACGTATGTTAGTCCAATTTTGTTATATCAGTGCTTTACAACCATAAAAACATAGTGGAGATCGCGGTTATGAAAATCCAGCCACAACGACTAACGGTTTAACTATTTGTATTGATTACTGAGCTAGGCGTACTCCAAACAGAAGAATAGTTACGCAATTTTCTCATGCAGTTTTGTTGAATATGCATGCTAATGGTTCCTGTGTCTCGTTTGTTTAAAACACACTTTATTTAATATTCTGCCCCGACGGTGCCAATTTCTAACTCTATTCTAAAATTTCTAAATAGTTGCCAATTTCTAAAATATTTTCGTTGGATACGTTTGTTTTGTGATAATTTCCATTCGTCGTCTTTTGATGTTTTGTGTATATCTTGCTTTGTTTTGCGTTCGCTCCATTGTAACCAGCGCACGGATATCCGTGCGATTTCCGCCGGGATCGTGATTACGTTGTGCCACCGTTATGCGCCTTGTAGGCCTAGCACATCCGATTTTGGCATGCCTTGACACTTCGGGTGTTCTACCCTAACCTGTGACAGCCTTCATATCTGTCTCCAGGCGCGTGTGTAAGTGGTGACTCTTCGCCCATACTTCTTCTTCTTCTTCTTCTTTCGTTCACTTGAAACATGTCTATATCTGTAATTCTGTCTCCTTAATAAAACTCACTGTCTTTTGTAGTTCATACAGTGTCCCATAGAGCTTTGATTCCAGTGTTGTTTCCTCTGGCCAATATGTCTGCCTCAGCGTTTCATGCTCAGAACACTCTTGAAGTATATGTTTGGCACTCTGTTCTGCCTGTCCACATGTACACATGACCGTGTTGCCAATCTTGAACTTTGTATACATGTGACTGCGGAGTCGGTTGTGTCCTGTTCTGAGACGTAGAATTATAACTTGTTCTGGTCTGTTCATAATGTGATAGTCATCTTGTGTTGGTGTTTGTGGCTTTCTTATTGACTTGATCATCTGTTTTTTCTGATGGTAGGTGATTGGTATATCTGGTTGGTCTTCGGCAGCACCTTCTTTAGCCAGTTGGTCTGCTTTTTCATTTCCTGGTATTCCACAGTGAGAGGGTATCCACTGCATGGTTACCCTATACTGGTAAGACAATTCGCTAAGTAGTTTTTTTAAGTATGTTAGTTTTCCAGACTGGAGAGCTTGAAGCACTGACCTTGCATCTGTCAGGAATACCACAGGCTGTAGGCCAGAGTTGGAGTTCAGCAGTTTTTTAGCTGCCACACTAATTGCCTGGATTTCTGCATCATAATTATTGCAGAATTTTCCTGCCGGTGTTCTGATTGTATCTCTAGGCTTGTGTGGATATTCTATATATACACCTGCACCTCCATTCCTCACAGCATTCTGTGCTGACCCATCTGTGTACACTCTGACCCATATATCTTGTGGATATTCCTCATCCAGGAAACTGAGGGTGACTGTCATTCGCTGCACACTGTTCTGTTCGTCCTCGCTTAGTATTCCTTTCACATGGGTCTGAATGTATATTGGCATTCCATGGCTTTCACTCCACGGGGTTTGTTCTGGTACAGACCTTAAGGGGCTGTCAACTTCAGGTAGGTCTGTAAGTTGTCAACGGAGTCGTTTAGCTTGATGGATAAAGCTGCTCCTTTTCAGTCGCCCCATTGCTAGATTTTGGAATCTTTCCTTCATTGGATGACTTGGCATACAATGAAACTTTTCTGCTTGAATTAGTACTTTTGTGTCTCTTCGTTCGCCAAGTGTTTGCATTCTTCCCATTTTCTGCATCTCTGCTATGGGTGTTGATTTCATTGCTCCCAACATTATTCTAAGTGCCTGGTTTTGCACTTTATCTAGATCTTGTAATGTGGTGTTTGATGCAGGACACCACGCAGCTGAACCATATTCCAGGTGTGGTCTTATGCCTTGCTGGTAAACTTTACTGAGTATATTTCCACTGGCTCCCCATGTGGTTCCACTTAGTTTTCTCAGGATAGCTAACTTCCTTCTGGCTTTTGTTGTTGCTTTGTTTATGTGCTGCTTCCATGTCAGCTTATCATCAAAAGTAACTCCGAGGTATGTGGGTTGTTTGTCTTCTTTCAAGAGCTCTCCATCTATCTTGATATGACCAGCTTTTTGTTTTGGTGAGAGGGTAAAGAGTGTAGTGCTGCACTTATCTGTGTTAATGCTGACGCACCATCTATTTGCCCATAATGTTAGGGCATCGATAGCTCTTTGTATTTGTTTAGTGGCCACTGTTGCATGTTCTTCCGTGCACCAGATCACCAGGTCGTCAGCATACATTGCCACTTTGATCCCGTGTGGTAGTTCAGCAACTAGGTCATTGATGTAAACCAAGAAAAGTGTGGATGACAGGACTCCTCCCTGGGGGACTCCATGACGCAGTAGAACTTTCTTGCTCTTGCGACCATCTAATTGTACCCTGGCTCTTCTATTATGCAGGTATGCTTTTATCCATTTGTACATTCTTGAGCTAACCCTGCAATTTCGCAATTTCTTTAGGAGCCCTTCTTTCCAGACCTTATCAAATGCTTTCCTGAGGTCTATCCATGCTGCTAGTACCAGTTTCTTTTCTTGGAAGGCATCCTCAATCTCTTGGGAGAGGTAGGTTGCCTGATCTTCAGTAGAGTAGCACTGTCTGAAACCTGCTTGCTGTGATACCAGAAGGTTTTCACTTTCAAGGTACCACTGCATCCTAAGATTGATAATGCGTTCCATTGTTTTACATAGACAGCTTGTGAGGCTGATGGGCCCGTAGTTGGAGACTATGTTGCCATCTTTTCCTGATTTGAGGAGTGGTATCATTATTGCTTCTCTCCACGCCTGTGGTACATTACCTGTGGACCAGCTTGTGTTAAAGATCTGCAGTAGCTTTGCTCTTGCTGCAATTCCCAGGTTTCTAATCATTTCATTGGACACTCATCAGCTCCAGGGGACTTTTTCATTTTCAATTTGGATATTGCATGCTCTAGTTCTCTCATTGTGATTGGTGCCTCCATGAATTCAGGTATAGGTTCACCTTGTCCAATGTTTTGCTGGTTCTCTCGAACCTCCTGTTGTTTGTCTGGGCTGACCATTGTTGACCTGTTGTTTCGCCCATACGATTTTTGCTCTCGTCTGTCTCGCACGAGGTGTTCCACTGTCTATGAACTTGCCTCGTGTAATTGGACGTACTGTGCCCATCGGGTACTGAACCGTTTCTCATCCGTGAGCCTGGTTCCTTAAGGGGAAGAACTCAACAGAAGAGTTGGACTCTGGCTCTTTCGCCCTCTTAGCCGAGGTGTCATTCACCGACATCGTGTACCCCTTGTCCAAGTTCGAGTCTCACACCACGCGTTTGAGAGAAAGGCGTTCTCGAGCTGAGCGACCTTGTCCCAATAGCGCCTGAGCCCATCGGGTACTGAACCCTTTCTCTCTGCAAGTGTATTTCCGGTATAGGAAAACCTGACGGTAGAGTTATGGCAGGTCTAAAATCGTCTCTTTTGTGCCTGAGTCCATCGGGTACGGAACCCTTTCTCTCTGCAAGTGTATTTCCGGTATAGGAAAACTTGACAGTAGAGTTGGGCCAGGACTGCCATCGTTGTCCCTTTCTTGCCTAAACCCATCGGGTACGGAACCCTTTCTCTTTGCGAGCATATTTTCGGTTTAGGAAGGCTCGACATTAGAGTTGGGTTAGGTCTTCTTGTTTTTCCGAACGCCAATGATAGGGTCTTGGTCTCTGTCTGTAAGGAGCACAGGTAACTAGAAGCTCGTCTCGAGCTGATGGAGCTTGTAGCTTCCCTTTCCTAGGAACTTTCCACTTTTTATTTTCAGTTCGCGCTGCCCTCTATCGCTGTTCTGTCCTCTATCGCTGTTCTGCCCTTTCATTGTTTTATTGTACTCAGTATGAAATCTATTTGTCTCTCACCATGCATCTACCTTACGTGCATTTTACATTTGCCGTTCCTCCAATGTTCGGACTGGACTGACTAGCTTCACTGTATGTCGACAGTGTCGCTATATGTGCTGATGCTGGTGGTGTCGGAGATATTGTCTGTCTCGTATGCAGTCAAATCTCTTTCCATCTGCTACCTCCACATTCTCGGACACGATCCCCAAATGATTTGGCTAGAATCAGCTCGAGCTGCTGTATTTCTGTTTCCAGGGTGCACCGCGAGGGGGTACATTTGGGATCTTGGTTGTCTGCTAACACTGGGTCCGCCTAGAGCAATGCGTTCCCTTTGCACCCCTATGTGTATCTTGTTAAAGACCTTTTGGTTGAAACGTTGAATATGTTTTGTGAATTGTAATATGTATGTTTTCTTGTTTGCACATCATTACCCACTAGTTTTAGTGATAATCCGTCGTGTCTAATTGAAACTGTAAAAACCTGTGTTTTACGTAAGTATAATTGCTACGTTTCACGCAGTTACCTTATTATATATAGGTTACATATTTGAACAGCGACGTGTCATTCTCATGTGTATTTCGGAGCTCCATGCGGTTGTCATTTTTATTTCTGTTGTTACGAGTATATAATAAAAATTCACTCCTACAATCAAGACAGTGCTTATGGGTAACCGCTGGAGGTGGACAGAAACTCCGATTGGACAACAGAGTTCTTATGGGTAACTTAGCTCGAGATGTGCAACTTTTATTTGGTTCGATGGTCCGGATTGATCACTTTTAAGCGTCGGGTGCAGCCAGTGGAGTTTTTTTTTTTTTTGTGTAATCCTTTGAAATACCGAGTAGTATTTCCTTAGTTCACGGGCCAGTAAAAATGGTTGAGTTGGTAGAATTTGGACCGGCTGGGAGGAATTCACGTCAAACACGCAAATAAGAATGATACCAGACTAATGTTTGTACAGCAATAAAAAAAAAACGTTGAACTTATATCGTGCACGTACTTGAATGAAAATGATTGAGAGAATGAATGAAAATATACTGCTAACACAATAATTAATATGGGTACCGGCTGACAAAAGAAATAGAGTGAGACTAAGAGGCACTCTTTGAAGAACAACCAACAAAAAGGGATATGACTATGGCCTCAAGAACTACACAGTATCATCTCACCCTCAAACTGGAGACCAATTTGTTTCTGCCTCTATGTATCGTTAAAGCGCTGAAGAAACATAGGTATACTACCACTGTTTGCTTTATTTGAACTGTTTTATCCTTATAATGCAGGCTGACATTTATAATAATAATAATATAATAAAAATCAACATGGAACTAAAGAAACAAATGATAAGTACCTTTTAATATACCAACATTATTGCTATCAATGTCGGGATTTGCAACTGACATCTACACATAAGAGAAATATGGAAACTTGCGAAATGAAATGTCAAGGAAGACTATTGGAGTCACCAGACTCGACAAAATGCATAGTGAGAACATCAGAAAGATAATAGGTATACATCATGCATCGATATAAACAACAAAATACAGAGAAACAGATAAAATGCTTTGGATATCTTATGAGAATGAGCAATCAGCTTCCCATAAGAGCTTATAACAAGATGGAATCAGTATACAGAGCCAATGAAAGACCTAGGAAAAGTTGGATAGACAACATCAAGACCATCCTGAACAAACATGACTACACTTCAACCAGAGCAAAACACCTGGCTCTGGCTCTTCTGAGGTTGTCCCAAAAGTTCGCAGACTACATCTCCTTCACAAACCCCAGCGCTCAACGACAAGTTTGGAAGCTAGGACAACACCACCACCTGTGGATAGACAATATAATAATAGTAATACACATAAACTGTTGGGGTCGTAGCTGTGCCACACTGGAGACATAAAGCAGAAAAAAAAGATTAAAAGGAAGGCTGCACAAGAAGCCATCTAAAGACCTCTGTTTTCAGCCTATCGGATAAGTGTAGAAAAATCATGTCCAGATCATTCCTTGATAACACAAAGGATAATATACTAGTTGTTACTGTTAACTAATAAACTAATGCATACAAATAACCAATGCAATATTTTTCAATAAAAAAAACTACAAACTTATGCTACATTGCGGTCCAATTGTGACATTTATCAAGAAAACGAAAAAAACCGTACAAGAATTAAAACATCAAATATACTGTAGCGCCCTTACAAGAAGCACCAGAGTATTTGAAAAACGGAAATGTTTTTTATTTTGTCAATCCAAGATTTTCTTTTGACCTGCTTTTCTCCTACCCTTGACCACTCCGTCCAGATAGTTTTAGAAAGTGAGTCGTGTCTCGTTACCTGTCCACACCAAACAAGTTTACGCCGTTTTACCTCTGCCAAAAGTGATTCTTGATAATCTACAAGTTTGTTTATACTTCACTGTAACATTTCAATGTACATATTTTACTCTGGGTTAAACTGGTTCTTACCTTCCATCCCCATAACTCGACTGTCCGTCGCATTCTGCTTAAACATTATTCACTTCTCCAGTCTGATTCTGACACCCGTGACGCTTTCCACAAATTACCTCTGGTGGCCTATAGGCGCGACAAAAATCTGAAGGACATCTTGGTCCACAGCCACCTCGGGTCCTCTGCACCTGACCATTTTGGTACCGTTCGTTGCTCACGCGGTCGTTGTTACACATGTCCTTATGTGGTTCAGATGCGCTCCATCTCATTCCCCAAGGCCAGTTTCTCCATCCATGAGGCCTTTACATGTGAATCCCGTAATGTTATTTACGTGATCATATGTAAACGCTGTGGTAAGCAATATATCGGTGAGACTGGCCTTAGACTGAGCGACCGCTTCTGTAACCACCTGCATGCTATCAAACACAGAACACCCACTCCTGTGGCTAATCACTTCAACGGCGATGGCCACCGTGGTGTCCTTGACATTCAGGTCACTGCCATCAGATCCTGCACCACCGATGATAGATCTAGGTACGCCCTAGAAAATCGTCTCATTTTCGAGTTGGGTACCATCAAGCCATTTGGACTCAATTCCGACCACTCTTTCGCTTATTTCTCAGTCGTATTGGTCTTTGTTACGTCATCGTTTTGTTCCTCTCGTTCCACCTGTATTATCGTCTTTCTTTACTTTTTGTTCGTATGCTTCCGGTATCTATCTAACTATCACATTTCACTCGGATACGCATTCATTTCTACTTGTGGTTTTTTTATGTTTGTATGTTATGTCCTTGTCTTGAAAAAGAACTATTGGTCCGAAACGTCGACTTTGTCCTGTGTATTGTCATTTGTATGATTATATTATGTGTTTTGTTGTATGTACCATATTTACATCCGTTAGTGATAGTGTGTAGTGTTTTAGTCGTCATTCAGTATGACTTCATTACCTGTCTTCCACGTGAGTATAATTTTACTCCAAAACTTGGCTTATCGGCACGCAGAAAAACGAATATACTGTATACATATTCATGTACAATTCTCTAGAGTTTTACCTCAGCCTATCTAGTGTCTATAAATCTTTCTTTTCTTTTTGGGTAATCCTAGTACAATCATTTTCAGCTTTTCAAACTTTTTATCTTATTTTTACCATTAAGAATTCTCTCAGTTACTGGAAGTGACGTAATTACACACCCCCTTTCCCACAACTTTTAGCAGGTCCGTCCAGGCGTAAGGGAATATTTTTGTCATGTCGAGTTTTGAGAACATAACAGACGTTATCCCGTACTTGGTATCGCCGTGTGATTAAATAACATTATCGATTATTTGTGTGTTCTTTTACTGGAAAAACGCGCTATCGTTTTCTTTATCATGAACGCCAGATAGTTATAACTGCTTATGGCCAAATTTCAAGTAAGTCATGGCCCAGAATTGGCCAAACTACTATGTTGTGTACACAAATTTCTGAAAACATAATAAAACAAGCTTATTTAAGTTGAATATATTTTTTTAAATATTTATTTGTAATAATTACATCTAGAAGATTAAGTTGCATTATGTTTCTTTGTTGAGTTCGAAGACGTTTACGAAAGAAGTTGTAATGATACCAGTATTCTTTGTTTGTGTGACCAGATTTTTCACATATTTGTATCAATTTAAACACGAAATGTTTTATTGTTTTTCTTCTGTGTACGCTCCTAAACTCCTGAAAATTAAAAGGATGCAGTCCAAAGATCTGGATGCGTAATATGTCTTTTTTCTTCTTCATCATCGTTCTTCAGTCAGATATCAGGTTACATCGCCAATAGCTTCAATGAATTGTGTGATTCGCTTCAGGTCATCCATGGAACCCCTCAAGTCTGGAAGTAGTGCCGTCTCTTGCTTTAAATCATACATTTTCGCGTGGGTCGAAAAATGCAGAAATTGTGAAAACATAAATCTCTTGACCATTGACGTTATAAATTAACACAACTTGTGAAAATTTGAACATAAATTGGTCAATATGGCAACACTATTCTCGATAGTTAATATGCGTTTAAAATTAATGCACTAGTTCATACATTTAAACAGAAAATTATGTGTCGTGTGTTATGCCGGAGCCCGCAGAAAGTATAATTGACTTGCCATGCATGTCATAAGAAGGGGTTAAGTGTGACTGGGCATTTCATTTACCTCTTGTAGAATATCAAAGTGACCCACAAGATTATTCTGGATGTATTGTACAGAAAAGCTCAGATATTTAATTCATATTTTCTTCCCCAGTGTGTATGTTGGAACTGTACAATGTCAAGGTCCTACCTAGCACTTCCTGTTCACAGTTTTTAAGAAATGTGCGCCGATGTTATTTTTATAAATTAGTTTATACTATCGCGGAACGCAATATTTTTGTGCGACAGTGGAAATACAACGTTAAAACATTAAAAAAAACACGAACTACGAATTAATGTGAAGATCGACACTAACCCAACAATACTGCCCTACCTCATTATCCCCAGTATGACATACGTATATAGTTTATGAGAGGATTGGGGGGGGGGGGGTTGTGAAGTATGGATATTATTAATTATAACACTACATCCCTAATACGAACCCCCACCCATTTCTAAACTGTAGCAGTATCCCTTCTAATGAACATGTGCATGATACAAGTTCGTCCACATTCCGTTTGTAAACGAAATATTAGGTAGACCCTTGACATAGTACAGTTCCTATATGTTCAATGTGTTAAAAACTATACTGGGAAGAGGAAATATTGCATACATAAGGAGACCACTTGTAATCATTCTGAGTTGTACAAAGAACACACCCTGTTTGACTGAGGTTTCTTTTTGACTTTCCAAGATTATGTTACAGAATTGACATGTGGCGTGCCCGTGCATACCTCAGAGCTGAGTTCCACCACACATAGAGCTCTATCGTGTAAAGGGAAGCAGGTTTAAGAGAGAAAAATATTGGATGAGACGCGCTGAGAATACTGTCAGGCATATTTGTGCACAAGAAGACAATAATCTGGTTGAGGAATACCTGTTCCAGTGATTTTTAAAGAAACATTCAAGACCATCATGACACTCAATAAGGAGCGTAATTCTGTGAGCGTTGACACCGAGGTCAAGACACTCATCTCCGAACATGCTTATAGCACGGATGTTGGGATTTACACAGATGGGTCGGTCATCCTCGACCAATGGTGGTCATGGGCCTTCGCCGTTAGATCACGTTGAAGAACAGTCCACGAAATATATGTCTCATTCTAGATAACAATCTTATTAAAACGTTGATTTTTGACTGCTAATATAATTAGTTGTTGTTTTTTCAGGTTATTAGGCTTCGTTTATCCTTTGTAATTGTGGATACATTGTTGACCTCTTGTAATTTTGAAGCGCCCATGTTTGCCGTGGATCCCGAAAGGGGAGCAGATAATATTGAGGCTATTGCGTGTCAGATGTGGCTATTACATGTCAGATATGGCTAAAATGCAATTACGGGGAATTAGGGGTAGCGTTCTCTGCCCTATGCGATTAGGGAGATTTAGGGGTAGCGTTCTCTGCCCTATGCGATTAGGGAGATTTAGGGGTAGCGTTCTCTCCCTATCCCTTGAAGGTGAAATTGAACCACAGGTCAGGAGTGGCCAATAAATGGCACATGCGCCAATGGTGGCATGTGTAGTATTATAAATGGCGTATTACACACTAGTGTAAATAATTTTTAAAAAGCCTAAAAGCCTAAATACAACGTATTAATGATTGTTTAAATAATTCAAACATGAACTTACTTAAGAAGATATGTCTCAGCATAAGTGCAATGTTAACTTCTCTGTGCTTGAGTCCGAGTGAAGTTGAGACTCCCTTTTATATGATTTAAAAAATGGTTTTTCTGTTTAGCATATCTAGCTCATGTTACCAGCCATCTCAGTAACCTACATTTCTTCATCTTCTGCGTTCGTTCTCAAACTCCTGCAGATTAGCAGGATGTAGTCCGGAGAACGGAATGCGTTGTGTCATGGTTTACAACATTGCTGCGATATCTGCGCCTTTCGGCCTGACACATCCGACTTCAGCATGGCTCTGGGTCACTGACCTATATGGGACGGGGCAGCCAACTCCATCCCATAACCTCCTTAGTCGCCTTTTACGACATGCGTGGAAGGTACACAGTGTTGCTATTCTTTGCTCCCCTTTCGGGCCCTGGCAACACACGACCTACATATGAAACTGCATGGCAAGAATAGTTTCCAAGCTTGGTACATAATAACCATGGTATCCACCATGAAGATACAATGTGTCACAGAAAACAAGGATCTCAGCCAGTGGCTGTATTTAGTGGACTTGAGTGTTTCTATGCTTTAGTGGGCATAGGTCATGGTGAAGGTCATGTCGAAAGACGCAAATATCTCACCCAAGCTGTCAACCACGATACATCACATATTCTTCTCCCTGTTAATCCCAAATTCTTCTCCCTGTTAATCCCAATAATCTTCACAAGTTTGAAAAGATATTGCGCAAAGTGAAGAAAAACTCTAATGTTAACCTTGAACACATAATGTTGAACTTGAATAACTGTAATGTTGAACTTGAATAACTATAATGTTGAACTTGAACACATAATGTTGAACTTGAATAACTCTAATTTTAAACTTGAACACATAATTTTGAACTTGAATAACTCTAATGTTGAACTTGAATAACTCTAATGTTGAACTTGAATAACTAATATTGAACTTGAATAACTCTAATGTTGAACTTGAATAACTATAATGTTGAACTTGAACACATAATCTTGAACTTGAATAACTCTAATGTTGAACTTGAACACAATGTTGAACTTGAATAACTCTAATGTTGAACTTGAACACAATGTTGAACTTGAATAACTCTAATGCTAAACTTGAAGAACTAATGTTGCACTTATTTATTGTCTGTCGTCATTTCCCAGGTGAGTGTTTGTTAGTAACCACACTTGCTTTAAGCGTATGGGTGGGACTAAAGTTCTCGTTCCAAGGCCAGATGTACAACCTTGGTTGCTTTAAATCGATGTTTGTTCAAGGTTAACTTGATTTTTTCTTGGTCTACTTTTGGATCTGTATCCAGATATTCTTTTGTTGTATCCTTATTATCCATTCTGAAATATATTTGATGTCTGTAATATATATAGCCTAATTTTGGGCGGACAAAGAAACCAATGATATGTTTTATTTTCCCCGCTCCATATTAGTATGCAGTTGTGTATTGTTTTTTTTACCTCCTATCTTCCTGGTATCAGCAATGCCTACAATGTCCATACGTTTTTAAATCATAAATTCTCTCAGTTCTAATGTTTTATCTCATGGAGACCGCATACATTTAGTGTTGCTGTTTTTGTTTTCTTCATTTATAGCTCTTGTTGTAGGTTTAATGCAGTGTTTACGTACTGCTGGCTTGCAAGGCCTGTCACAGCTGGAAGTTTTTCACTGTCTGGTTTATATTTCAGGATATTATCGTCTTTAGCATTGATAAAAGCAGGATAGTGGTAACTAGTGAAACCAAGCAAGATCCCACGAATATCCAGTTAAACGATCACAAACCTGAAGAAGTTAACACCTTCAAAAATCTTGGGTCCCAAATATATGATTATGGAAACTCAGGAAAGGACTCGAGACTCGAGCTAAGCTAAGACTCGAGATGGTGATGGCTGCCATGGAAAGGTTGAATATGATTTGAAGAATTAAGATCAGTATTAGAGTAAAGATCAATCTATTCAGATCACTAGTACTAAGTATACTTTTATATGAATGTGAAAGTTGGACACTCAATGCAGACACAGAAAGAAGAGTTCAGACTTTTGAAAACAAGTGCTACAGACATCTGTTAAGAATTAGTTATATAGAGCACAGGACAAATATATTTGTCCAGCAGCCAATAAACAAACTTGCAGGTTATCAAGAATCACTTTTGGAAGTGGTGAAACTGTCATGGGTGGAAGGAAAAGAGGAGAACAGAAAATCCTTGGTTGAAAACATCAAGGAATGGTCTGGGTATGATTTGTCTATACTTCTCCGAATTTCTGAGGATAGAGTTGTTTGGGGATCATTTTGTGCTGATGTATCCAGTGATCCACCCCTACAACTCTGACGGCTTATGGGTCTTATTATTATTATTATATTAACGTCTTTCTCTGACGAATAACTCTCATTTCACATCCAAATGGAACACATATTATAATAAATTGTTGAACTTCAACAGCTCTAATGTTGAACTTGAATAACTATAATGTTGAACTCGATTAACTCTAATAATGTAATATCAATTTGTAATTGACAGGGCAGGTGGTAAATATGGGTTTGTAGACCGTGTCATGGATGGCATCTACATTCATGTCAACTCTGTTGTGGTCAAGCTGCTCTCACACAAATTCCATGCCTCCTTACAGGTCAGTCTCACTAAAGGTTGACTTCAGGTACAACATATACCAGTAAATGTTATGATTGTTATGGATCAGTTTATAGCTTGCAGCTTTTAGCATAGGCCCTATAAGTGATTGACAGCATATCTAGTAGTTGACCAGAAACTATCAGACAAGTTTATAGCTTGCAGCTTTTAGCATAGGCCCTATAAGTGATTGACAGCATATCTAGTAGTTGACCAGAAACTATCAGACAAGTTTATAGCTTGCAGCTTTTAGCACATGATTGACAGATTATCCAGTAGTTGACCAGAAACTATCAGACAAGTTTATAGCTTGCAGCTTTTAGCATAGGCCCTATAAGTGATTGACAGCATATCTAGTAGTTGACCAGAAACTATCAGACAAGTTTATAGCTTGCAGCTTTTAGCATAGGCCCTATAAGTGATTGACAGCATATCTAGTAGTTGACCAGAAACTATCAGACAAGTTTATAGCTTGCAGCTTTTAGCACATGATTGACAGATTATCCAGTAGTTGACCAGAAACTATCAGACAAGTTTATAGCTTGCAGCTTTTAGCACATGATGGACAGCATATCTAGTAGTTGACCAGAAACTACCAGACAAGTTTCACATAACATATTCCATATCAATAGAACCGATCCTCTACCTTATCAGAGCATGAGCTCTGGTACCCAATTCCTGATGGTTCTATATCATTACTGCATCTATTTTACAAATCTTGAGTGTAGAATGAACTCAAATACAAGGTACCCGATTAACAGGTTACTCACCGCAGTTTCCATTGCATGAATTAAATATCACATCAATATCATTCATTCACAGTATATCTCACATTGCCAGTCATTTACACACCCAAGATAATTTTCTACCACCATCTTTGATTAATCAATGATGGATCCTTTTTGAAAATTCTTTGTCATCTAAGGGCAGAATGTTGATAACATTGAACAAGTCATTTTACAAACATGCCATGATATCACATCAACATCATGTGCTGTGTTGTGTAATGTAAACGGTTCTTGATCTCCACAACATTCAATCTCTGTATGAGTTCCACAACTGACTCTCTACCATGCCTTGATGTCAGACTAGTGACTGACTCTCTACCATGCCTTGATGTCAGACTAGTGACTGACTCTCTACCATGCCTTGATGTCAGACTAGTGACTGACTCTCTACCATGCCTTGATGTCAGACTAGTGACTGACTCTCTACCATGCCTTGATGTCAGACTAGTGACTGACTCTCTACCATGCCTTGATGTCAGACTAGTGACTGACTCTCTACCATGCCTTGATGCCAAACTAGTAATCGTTTTCTCCCTCTGATGCCCTCTGTGTCTTTTATCCCTCAATTGAAGCTATTGGTGTGGTATCCCGATAACTGACTGAAGAATGATGAAGAAATCACTTCGCACAATTTCATATGTGTTCAAAACTCACTCATTGGTGGATCATACTTCACTGTGCTTCTTCTTCTGTGTTCTCAAACTCCTGCTGATTGGCAGGATGTGGTCCACAGAACAGAATTTGTTATGTCATGGTTTACAGTTTAACTGATATCAGCATTTTTCCACCTGACACATCTGACTTCAGAATGCTTAGATCACTTCGACCTATTTTATGGAATAGTTAACTCCACCCTCAAATCTTCTTAGTTGAATCTTAAAACATGCATAGCAGGTCACATTGGTGTTATTCTTTACTGCCCTTTCAGACCAAGCTTCAAATGGTAGGTTTGCAACTCAAGGATTGCCACAACACTCTCACTTATAAAGTATTCTCATGTTAACTTTGTTATAAGCATCTTTAAAGCATCATTGTTACTGCAGCACTTTGTCAGACACCCTATGACTATTTGGTTATTTATAAGCATCCTCCAACTAAATCATTGTTCCAGCAGTCCCCTGCCAGAATGGAAATCTGTTATAAATATATTTAACCATTTCATTTTTATACAAAGTTCTATTCCCTTGTCGATAGCTACTTTAAGAAGTATGATGAGTAATAACTTTTTTTGCAACACAGTACAGTATCAATACAAAATTATGCATACAGCAAAAGAATATTAGGATATAAGGCCAAAAGTAGACCAAGAAAACATCAAGATAACTGTGAACAAAAATGGGCACAGTGTAATCACGGCGAGACATCTGGCCTTGAAGCAACAACTGAGGCTTCCACCACTACGCAGCGGCAAGTGTGGATACTATCAACCAACATTCACCTAGGGAAAGGCAATAGACGATAGACAAAATTAAGAATACATGAGAGTTTCGTACTTTCTATACTATTGTATGGAGTTGAATGCTGGAAAAAGGAAAACAAATTGTCTAGATCAGGGACAGATAAAATACTGCCTGCCAAACTATTATTACAAACCCATCACACTGGACTAAAAGTATTATACGTGCTGAAGCTAAACAAAAACACTACTTGGAATTCTATGAGACTAAAAAAAAAAGCTTTTGCTTCATACCACAAGATAAATGCTCAATCAGGCTCACTGATTTATAAAGGTTCCCACATCTGGTTCAGACTATCAATTTTATACACTAGCTAAGGAAGATACACAGTACATTCTAAGCACAAGTCTTTTCGACGCTAGCTGACTAAGGAAGATACACAGAACATTCTAAGCACAAGTCTTTTCGACGCTAGCTGACCAGGGAAGATACACAGACTATTCCAGCAGTTTTCCACACTCGCTAAGGAAGATACACAGAATATTCCGGCAATTTTCCACACGGGCTGTCTAAGGAAGATACACAAAATATTCCAGCAATTTTCCACACGGGCTGTCTAAGGAAGATACACAGAATATTCCAGCAATTTTCCACACTGGCTGTCTAAGGGAGATACACAGAATATGCGGTTCAATACAGGGATAAGTGTCTACATTATTAACAAAACACACAATAAGCTTGAAAAAATACTGAGCCAGTATTATTTAAAGAAACGAAGTATGGGCAGATAAGCAGTATTAGCATAAATATTACTTTATTATGTCCCTTTTTTAGTGCGCAGTATACATATTTTTGTTGGATTGGGGGGGGGGGGGGGGAAGTGACAGAGATGTATAGTTTTTAGGAGGGGGGTTACTTTTAGGTTAGGGTTAATGTTAGATATTTTAGCCGATTTTCGAAAATCTGTAAATAGACATCTCCAATTAAATTAGCCATTTTGTTTTCATGGCAAAACTATCTGCCAGTAATGTAATTTCAATGACAACGTGAAAGCTGTATAACAATATTGTACATAGTATAATAAAGTTGCTATGAAATTGCGCATAATATTAAAATGTTGGAATGTAGGTACTTTTCCCAGTATTGTACCAAATATTCTGTCTAAACAAAGTCTTTTCCACACTAGCTGGCTCACAAAGTGATTACCTGTGGAAGTTACCAGAATATTCCAGCAGTTTTCCTCGCGAGCTGTTTAAGGGAGATACACCGAATATTCTGTCTAAACAAAGTCACTGACCAGGAGTGATAACGCCAATGATATCATATTATTGACACTGATTGCTGATACACGTTTGGTTTTTCCAGGAACTGTCAGAACCTCTGACAGTTTGGTTATCACTAACCAGGAGCAATCAATTAACTTGAGCAGCCAGAAGGATATGTAGGTCATTGTGATAACAAGGCAAATCAAATGGATTGGCATCATCTTCAGAAAAGAGCCAGACGATCTCACAATAGTTGTTTTAACATGGATTCCAGAGAGGCATCTAAGACCACTCTTGTTCCATGATTAGAATAAAGGAATGTGGTTTGAAATGTGGTGTCGCTAGAAAGGAGCGGTTTCGTAGGCAAGAAAGAATGATGATCAATTAACTGCATACTGGGACCGTCAGTCAGCGTATAATGGCGGCTACACTCATGGAGAGATCTGAGCAGCTATGGACTTGTCCAGAGTGCAACGACGATGGTGCAATGACTAACTAACATCTAAGACCAAGGCAGATCAAGGATTAGGTGGTGAAGTGGAGGTAATGAGGGTGCTAGGCCAAAGTGGGATTACACTCCAAAGGGTGACTATTGGCTAAGTAAAATGGAAAGGGTTTTTATTTTTATGCTTCAGGACACCACAGGATGTATTGATCAGATGTTTTAATAGACTTTGCTCAAGGAAAGCAGAACTTTATGATGATTGTTCTTATTCCTCTGCGTTCATTCTCAAACTTCTGCAGATTAGCAGGATTTAGTCCAGAGAATGAAATACTTTGTTTCCTAGTTTACAGCTTAGCTGTGTTATTTGTGCCTTTTGTCCTGACCCATCTGACTTCAGCATAATGATGATGATTGTAATTATCTTTTCTCTCTGCTTCCAGTTGTCAAGGGTCAAGGTTCAGTCTATGTCTCCAACTTGGCAAACGCCAAGTGAACTCAGGTCAACCAGAATAAGAGACCAATCTCGTGGAGAAGTTCTACTCTTTAAGGAGATTGAGTGGCAAACAACTCGTATTGAAGCAACTGCAGTTGGTTTGGATGAAGATTTCTTGACACCCCTAAGGTTGATAGCCAACCAAGCAAAAATTAGAATTTGTGTCAAGAAAAGGCTGAGTGGTAATTTTTTTTTTAAATTTAAAAGTATTAGATTGTCTGTTTTACTTTTTGTTTTCTATGAGTTTTTATGAGTACTTTTGTCTCAGGTCACCACAATTGATGAAGTTGTGTAGGATTTTTGAGAAAATTTCTATATTCTGCTTGGTCTCAGCATGTAGTAAGGCACCCTTTAGAAACATCAATATAAAAATCCAGCCACACTTCTCTTCTCAGTGCATTGTTTGTGTATAGAGAAACTTAATGCTGTTGAGTCTTTAATATTATCAATCCATACTTGACTTTAAGCTCTTCTTCTTCTACCATTCTCAATTGTCACCTGCAGGACAGTCTTGGAAAGAGAATCATGCCTCATCACGTGCCCAAACAATGCAAGCTCTTTATTGTTATATGCAGCATAATCTTGGGGTGTCTATGCCAGGCATGCAACATAGTTAGACTAATTACTCTTAAGTGCTTGAGAAAGCTCTTTTCAAAGGTCTAACGTGGAAAGCACCCATGAATTACTAATAATGTTTCTGTGACCATTGGACTTGTCTGTCACATTGTACACATGCCAGACAATCATCTTCCAGAGAGACTATGGTGATCTGAAGATAGGTAAAAGTTCACATGGAGGTTAGAATAGATCTAGAAACATCACCACCCCCAAAAGTGTGCAATATTGCTCATAATTTCTAGGGATAAATAAAAATAAATATAATTTTGCCTACTTGTCTGTATCTTCTTCTTCTGCGTTCATTCTCAAACTCCAACTGGATCTAGCTGGATCATGGTCCTGCTAGATTTCCAGCAGGATGTAGTCCAGAAAATGGAAATGCGTTGTGTCGCCGTTTTATTTGCGCCAATGGCCCGACACATCCGTCTTCGGCGGATGTCTGTATCTAAATCAGTGGTTTTTAAACTATTTTTCAACACTTGTCCGTTTCAGGACAATTATTTTCATCTGTGTAACCCCCCCCCCCCCCCCCTCCTCCATCCCAATCCCCTTGGATCAGAGAAAAACACTCATCAACTTCTTCAGTGCTAATTACTGTGTATCTTATGATATATTGTTGTTCAAATAGTTCATAGTTAGATAGTTAATCATTGGATAGTCATCTCTGCATTCCAGACAAATCCATAGGTGCTCCGATATCTCCTTGAGTGTATCTGCCATTACACCTCTGCTGACAATTCTGGTTCTAAGTTGATTGACCATCATTCTTCTGCAAATTGCTCCCCTCTGGCAATCCCACATTTCAAACCCTTTTTCTTAATTCTAGCCATTGAATAAGAATCATCATCCACAACAAGTTCACTTTCATGTGCTCCCTTAGAGAATTTATCACATCTACCCGATCCATTGCCCCTCCCCGACATGTAACAACAGCACCTGACACCAGCAAATAAGCTCTCTCATTGTCCCAAACACCCACATGCCCAGGCACAAAAATAAAAGTCACCATCTCCAACCGCGACCCTCTCAATATCTCAATCCATTGTTCGCGAACGAAACCCTTTTGTATTTTCATAATCATATGCATCAAGTCACACAGGATACAGGTTCGTACAGCCCTCTGTACTACCCATTCTAATCCCATAATCACCGCCATGATCTCCATAGTCATACTATTCGTAGTCACATCAAAAGCCTCACTCTCTTCCCTAACACTTTTCCTCTGCACACTGAACTGTGAAGTCCCATGCACTACAAACATGTCTAACCACTGATCCATCTGTGTATATAATCATTTCCCCCTTCACCAGAGTTCCCATTGACCACCATCTGCACCTCAGCCTCTACTGCCACATAGTTACCTTATGTAGTTACCCAGGGCCCAGAAATGTAATGTTGTAGCATTACTCATCAACATTTGGATATCGATAACAACAACAACATCCCAGGGCACCCCATAGGTATGTCTCCATATCAATTGTGTTCTCCCTGCAGAATATTTTGATCCTGTGGTATCGTATGGCCCATGTTGAGAACATAGAAAGCATCAGAAGCATTAACATAGATGCCTGAGCACATACTGTAGGACTGACTGTCTTACTTTGCTGTTCACATACAGAACAACAATCTGAACCACAGGTGCATCTCTGAAAATCAAGTTATGAAGACGTAAAACAAAATGCTTCATTCATGACCTGGCAAATGCATAGTAATTGATCACAGATATTGTGTAGTATCAGGAACCTACTACAAATATCTAAAATAACTGTTCCATACATGACCAGTATCTGACAAAACACATAGTAATTGATCACATAATTTGTGTAGTATTGGGAACCTACTACAAATATCTAAAATAACTGTTCCATACATGACCAGTATCTGACAAAACACATAGTAATTGATCACATAATTTGTGTAGTATTGTGAAACTACTACAAAGATCTAAAACAACTGTTCCATACATGATTATTATCAGACTAGATACATACCGGTAGTAATTTATCACAGAAGGAAAAAAAGAAGAGTAATGTTTAAAAGATTACTTATTTTTTCCTTTATTTATATTTAACTTCTCCTTCAATTACTTTTCACAGATGTTCAGTCAAGTTATTAATCATAACACAAAATATTCTATTCTCTGGACTAGATCCTGCTGACCAGCAAGAGTTTGAGAATAAACACAGAACTTCTTTTAAGCCATTCTCTTTATGCTTCCATTATAGTCTATTTCTTGTTTCAAGAAATATATATACAATTTTTTTTAATTTATAGATATATTGAAATAATGATCACTCAACTTTCAGACTGTGCCATCATATCATCAAGACTGACCTTGCTTCTGGATGATCTACTGTGGGTTCTGACCATCACACAGCTTAAGGCTGCAATCTTATATGCCAACTCACTGAAAGAAGTAATTGAAAGGTCTGCTCAACAAAGCAAGAGATTGGCTGCTGAGAAACTGAAGGTAAATATTTATGATAGAAATTGATAATTTTGTTACTAGAAACAGTATCCTACAGCAAAGCATATGATTGGTGATCCAGTAGTCCATGGGCTTATGCCCTGTAACCCAAGTGTATGATATATGGATGTGTTTGTAAGCTGTTTTGTTCCATATAGGGTGTTCCATTTATCTGGTTTCTGAGGGAGAAGCATTTTTTTATTATCCAGCATTGGACAAACATGAGCATAGATGGAAAACATCCTCATGGGAAAACAGGAAGCTGACTACTTTGCAGACTCATTTGCTGAATACAACATCAAATTTAGCCCAGGAAAGAACTGGAGATTCATGAAAAGCGATAAAACATTGAAAAAGATGAAACCATATCTGAAGTCGTAGAGGCACCAATCACACTCATAGAACTGGAGCATGAAGTATCTAAACTGTAAATGAGGAAGTCACCTGGTGCAGATGGAGTGTCCAATAAAATGATAAAAAATCTGGGAATTGCAGCAGAAACAAAGCTACATAAGATCATCAATATATGTTGGACTACAGGCAATGCTCCACAGACATGGATGAAAGCAATCACGATACCAATCCCTAAATCAGGAAAAGATAGCACCACATTCTCCAACTACAGATCAATCTGTCTCACAATTGTCTATGCAAAACTATGGAGCATATTACCAACCAAAGATTGTATTAGTACATTGAGCATAAAACTCCTCGTATCACACCAAGGAGGCTTCATACTCAACTGAAGATATGCAACTTAGTTTTCTCAAGAGATGCATTTAAAGATAAGAAACTGGTCCTAGCAACCAGGATAGACCTGAGGAAAGTTTTTGACTAAGTTTGGAAAGGAGGACTTATTGAGAAATTGTGGAGTGAATAGTAGGATGGATAAAAGCATACCTACATAACAGAAGAGCTAGAGTACAACTAGATGGTTACACAAGCAAGAAAATCCTACTATGTCATGGGATACCATAGGGAGGGGTATTATCCATCATGCTGTTTCTGGTCTAAATGAATGATCTGGTTGCTGAACTACAACATGGTACAAAAGTAACAATGTATGCTGGTGACTTGGTAATTTGGTGCATGGAAGAACATGCGACAGTGGCTACCAAACAGGTACAGAGAGCTATAAATGCCTTAACCACATTGAAAATCAGATGATGTGTCAGCATCAACATTAATCATCATCCCAGTTGAGCTGAATGGTCATTGTCAACTCCAACAGACGAACAACACAGATAAGTGCAGCACTACTCTCTTTACTCTTTCACCAAAACAAAAAGCCTGGTGACATCTAGATAAATGGAGAACTCTTGAAGGAAGACAAATAAACAACGCCTTTTGGAGTAACATTTTTTTTATACATGGAAGGAACACATCAACAAAGCAGCAACAAAGGCCAAAGTTTATTGCTTTGGTTCGATAAACTGAAGTGAAGGTCAAATCTATGTGATACTCATAGATATACTGAGAAAAGTAAGTGGAGAGCAAATGGGAAAATACTTAATAAAGTTTGCCAGCAGGGCATACGACCACACCTGAAATATGGGTCTGCTGCATGGTATCCAGCATAAAATACTACATTACATGAGCTAGTGTGTCATGTGACGTATTCTCTCCAGAACGCTGTCTTCCTAATTATCTCCCTGAATCGTTCTGTCTTGGGCATGCATTTTCCAACAACGTATTCATGTTATCTTTAATGTCGTCAGTCCATCGTCTTCTTGGTCTGCCTTTCCTTCTCCGCCCAAGTACTCTGACCTCCATTATTTGTCTTTCTAAACAGTTTGTGTCTCTTTATATGACCAAATAGGTGTAGTTTTCTCTTTATATTGTGTTTAGTAATTAACATTCTGGAATCTTCAATGTGTTTATAATATCTGAGTTTATCTTTTTTTTCTTCCATGATATTCTAAGTATTCTTCTGTAATATTTCATCTCAAAGGCGTTGATCTTCTTTGCCACTGTTTTACTTAAGGAAATTTTGAAGCACATTATTCCCGTAGGTTGCCATTACTCATTACTTTCGGGAAGGAACAACCACCAATCGTACACCATAAAGAGAACACATTCATTTTAGTCTGCCATTTTGGCAGACATTCATTATAGTCAGTCATATTGTTGGAGAGCTAGATAAGGTGAACAACCAGGCACTTTGAATCATCACTGGGGCAATAAAATCAATGCCTATAGTAGAGATGGAGAAAATGGAAAGGGTGCAAACACTGAATGAATGCAGAGACACAAAAATGCTAATACATTCAGAAAATTTTCACTGTATGCAAGCCATCCAATAAAAGACAGAATTTCAAAACTGAGTAATGGGGCGACTGAAAAGATGTGACTTTATCCATCAGACCAAACGGCTCTGTAGAAAAATCTCATACTGCCTGAAGTTGACAGCCCCCTTATTCATTCATATCCAAACAGAAATGGAAGTTTTCAGTGAGAATGAACAGAACAGTGTACAATGTAAAACAGCCACTCTCAGTCTACTGGATAATGAATATCCACAAGACTTCTTCTTTCGTACACTTGAAACATGTCTATATCTGTAATTCTGTCTCCTTAATAAAACTCACTGTCTTTTGTAGTTCATACAGTGTCCCATAGAGTTTTGATTCCAGTGTTGTTTTCTCTGGCCAATATGTCTGCCTCAGCATTTCCACAAGACATATGGATAAGAGTATATACAAATAAATGGGTTAGCAGAGAATGAAGGGAAGTATGGGAATATAGCCAAACAATGTTAGGGATATAATTAAAGTACCAACTGATAAATTCTGTCATAATTACGAGGCAGAAATCCAGGCAATCAAAGGTGGCAACTGAAAAACTGCTGAGCACCAATCTCAGTTCACAGCTAGTAGTATTCCTCACAGATGCAAGATCAGTACTCCAAGTGCTCCAGTCCAGAAAACTACCAGGCCTGCAAATACTACTGACTAAACTGAGCAATCAGCATAAAGTAGCTATCTATGCAGTGGATACCATCACATTGTGGAATACCTATAAACGAGAAAGCAGATCATCTGGCTGAGGGAGGTGTTGAGGATCAACCAGGTATGCCAATAACGTACCATCAAAAGAAACAGATAATCACAGTAATTAGAAAACCACCTCCAACACAAGATGACTACTACATTTTGGACACAGACCAGACCAAGTTGTCATTCTACGCCTCAGAACAGGACACAACCGACTCCACAATCACATCTACACACAATTCAAGATTGGCAACACAACCATGTGTAAATGTGGACAGACAGCGGAGCATATTCTTCAGGAATGCCCAGAATATGAAATGCTGAGGCAAATACACTGGCCCAGAGAAACAACAGTGGAAGAAAAACCCAACTGACCTCTGTACGAGTTACAAAATACAATCAAGTTTATAGAAGAAACAAAACTTCAGATATAAGCATGTTCCCGGTGAATCAAAGGAGAAATAAGGTTGAGTGCACAGCCAGCACTCTCATGTGTGTTGTGGTTGTATTCTGTTGAGTTTATTGTTAACCTGTACATGTTGGGTGCCAAGTCAGAAGATGGTACTCTGGTCTTTCCTTCACAAGATGTTGATGTCTTTTTATTTCGGAACAACTGCACCAAAGGATTCTACTGACACATATTTATAAGAATTCTGCAGTCTCTTAATATTTTATAATGTCAGCCTCCAGTATATTCACAAGCGTTGCCTTCATATTGACATTAAAGTTCTTTAACATGATATTTATTATAATTTGTTAGTACTATATACCTTTTCACATCCCAAATATCCCTCTTAAGAGAATGTGGTATTTAAAATATTCACAAAATGTGAAATTTTATTTGTAAAACAACTTACTAGAACATTAGGGGAATTCAGAAAAAGATGACTTATTACTACCTTAAGCAAGCAAAAAATAAGAAAGTTTTGTTTCATATAAGTCTATGATACAAGGGGACGAATAATCAATTTTGTTGATACTATTGTCACAAAGTCTGATGTGTTGGGCCATTTGCAAAAGTAAAAGAGCAACACAACCCATTTCAATTCTCTGGACTACATCCTGCTAGAAATTTAAGAGGACCATCCTGCTACAAGTGTGAGCCAGTGGGAGTGGGAATAAACACATACAAAAAGTAAATTTATATTGACTGGAACCTATATATCCGAGTAGAAAATCATGACAGGCAGCTGAACTATACTTTGGTGTGTCATGTCCTTGATCAGTTGATAGAAATATGTTTCAATAGAGAAGCCTCCTACTCAAAGGGGGTCTATGTTTATATGCAGAAGGTATGTTCATGCAGATATCCAATTATCTGAAAGTCTGCAACCATTTGGTAGTGTAAATTTTGGCCTCTTGACTACACAATCCTGAGGTCCTGCATGAGTTCAATGACTTCAATACAGTCATATCTGTGAACATTGACAAGTATGATTGTTTAATAGAAACAAGGTCACATATCTGAAGGTAGCCAGAACAATCAGCAGCATCAGAGGTCAGCACCAGACAGACAAGAGTCGACCACAGCCAAGTATTTCTCACGCTTTGATGTCATCAGCACCTCCTACCATCTTATCACTAGTAGATTTGACCTTCACCTTTGTGATGACAGTAGCCCAGGTGAGTTATTTCATGCCTATAACTTGGATTATGTAAGCTGCGATAAGATCTTGCACATGAAGAGATAACTGTGCTTTGTTGATTCATTGTTTCTATCCTCAGAAATGGCAAGAAATGAAGCCCTTGTATCCTATTTGCAGTTTAGGAGATGGCTTCCCCAGAAATTTTGTTTCATACCTAGACTTCAAATCTCAGTGGTATGCAATGCTTTAAGAACAAGCCTAAATAATAACCACACTGTCCAAGGATACCTGACACGGTAGAGAGCGCAGCAGTAACAGAAATTAGAAGCATTGACAACTATGATAATGTATTTTCACAGATTACTAATATAACTTAAAAAAGCAAAAAATAAGGACTTTTTCAACATTATGATCCAATATGAACCTTGGTCCTTTCCTAGAAGAGGGGCCTGCAATTTTAGCGGGATATGAGACAAAAGATAGAAAAATAGGATAATAATATTGCGTTCTTCACATTTTTATTCTTTATGTCCATGGCATTATATACTAAACACCAACCCGGTGTTTATTACTTACCCCACCATTCAATCCGTTGATTGTACTGTTTAACAGTATAGTTCTGGGTATTCCTTCCCACAGCATAGTAAATTAAGATAGTGTGTCCACCATGTATATCTTTGCATCTGGAGGACACTCCTTGCAATGGTAACAGCAATTTATTGATTTAAAGAAAGTTCAGCTCAATTATGGCAGCCATTTTGGAATGCATTTGTAGAGTGATGTCACAAATTACGTAAAATTTGGGATCTGCACAGATATCTTAAAAAGTGTGATATGTAGACCCTTCTCCTAGGAAATGACCATGAACTGAAACTAAACACAAATAATATGATTTCCAGTTTGTGATTTTTATTGATACCATGGCCCAGCGCTGGGTGCCTATGGATACTTGACAGGTAGGGTACCTGTTATGCTTGGCAGGGTAACTAAAGCCCATTAATCCATCCTCCATGTTGCGGAAAGGTAGAAAAGCCACAAAACGCCTAAAATTTACTCAAAGTATGAGACTTCCTCTCAAAGCATTGCACACCAATGAGAGAATCTTTTTGGTATGAGCTATGTGAAATAAAGCTCTGGAAAAACCACCTCATTGCACATAGGAAGCAAGAGCCAATCGCTCATAATTCCTGGGGATCAAAACAATAACAACCTGTCAAGCATGTCGTAAGAGGTGACTAGGGAGGTTTTGGGATGGAGTTGGTTGTCCTATACCATATATGGTCAAAGTAACACAGAAGCTACGATGATGTCAGATGTGTCAGGCTAAAAGGTAAACAAAGGTATCACAGCTAAGCTGTAAACAATGGACCCCATTCACCAGACTATGTCCTGATGATAAACAGGAGTTTGAGATTAAACGAAGGTCTGCTTTTGATCACAGTCACATATAACTGCATGACCTTAATATGATCATTTTAAAATATCTTGTGGCCTTCTGTCTCTATTTCAATAATGATACTTCAAGCTGTGAAATGATTCAGCATGCTTGACTGTTGTTAGCTTTCAGCATTCATGCTGTTGTATAGCATGTTGTATAGTATCCATACAGTTCTCTTGTATGGATGGCCTACTAGCAATATGGCTATAAATATCCACCTTTCAACAAAGTGGTAAAAATACTAAGCATAATTTTACCATGTCAAATTCAGATGTGTCTGGCCATTGGTGCAAATAGAATGGCTACACAGCGCATTTTCATTCTCAGGACTAAATTCTGCCAGAAATCTAGGTGGACCATTGTTCAATTACAAGATTGATTCCATGGGAGTTTGAGAATGAAAAGAATAATCTACAGCGTGTAGTGTTTCCAAACTGTCAACTAAGTGCTAACTACCCTGACATTGCTTATTTTTAGTCAGTATACAAGAGTGAGTGTTTTGAAAGTAATATGGCAATTGAAAGATTGGTTAGAATGTACATAGATTCACTCAGAATCCACTATAGGGGCACAGTAGTTACTTTCAGCAAGCAAGTATGAGTATAAAAACTTTTACGCTGTATTTACACAAATTTCCGGTGAAAATAGTGGCTTTATATTATAAAATAGTACTCAGTTCACTTGAACTTTCAAGAAAATAGTGGCTTTATATTGTAAAATAGTACTCCGTTCACTTGAACTTTCAAGAAAATAGTGAAATCCAAGTGTTTCATGTGACACAAGCAACATCACTTGAAAGAATGGATTTATTCATTAGTTTCATCTTCAGCGTTCATTCTCAAACTCCCGCTGGATCTCCCTTGTAACAGGACCATGGTCCTACTAGATTTCCAGCAGGATGTAGTCCAAAGAATGGAAATGCGTTGTGTCGCCGTTTTATTTGCGCCAATGGCCTGACACATCAGTCTTTGTCGGTATTCATTAGTTTGATCTAGAAGATTGTGCTAGTTAATTTGATTAGGAAAACTTACTCAATGAAATCTTCACTTGTTGAGTATGTGCATTTGAGCTGAAATTTTCATGAGCATACTCATTGTTTCAGTGTTGATGACTGTATAAGTCTTGGAAGCAACATATGTTATAGCCCACTGCTCATTGTGAACAGAGGTTACTATTTCTTCTGTACCTGGTCGGGGTTATTTCTGTGGTAGAGTATGCATCGACAATTCTGACTCTCAACCAGAAACAGACTGAAAGATTGTGTAAGATCCAGAATGAGGCAATGAGTATTATACTTGGATGCACAAGAGACACTTCAATACGAACCATGAGATTCTTACATGACTGTTCAACTACAGAGTGCAGAATCTAGTTTTACCAAGCACACACCTACCTTCAATTATCGCTGACAATGATACCCACTGCATTCTGAAATCCAGAAGGTGAAAGGTAGTAGACTAAAGAGAGGAAAGTCATGGTTAGAGGAAGGGGCATGCTGAGAACATAATACAGAGGGTGTGCATGTTGAAAATGTGGTACCTGGTGTGAAATGGGTACGTGCATGTAGATTGTCAGACTTTTTCTTTCAAGCAATAGTATTCCTATATAGAGAATGAAAAGAGTGGTGCCATATTGCTTTAAAGTCTGAGGTGCAGTCATTGATCCAGGGAAGATAACATGGATGGTTCAGATGCTAGACACAGTGCTTTGGCCTTCACAACTCATTGTGTAGGGAAGATGCTAGACACAGTGCTTTGGCCTTCACAACTCATTGTGTAGGGAAGACCATCAAGAAAGAGAATGGTGCTTTTGCTGTGACTACATAAAGCGTGATTGGAGATTATGGCAGTGACCAAGGCCCTGAACTGAGCATACAGAGGGCAACTCATGTCTGCATCCTCAGTGACTCAAGCATGATCAGAAAGATACAAGTAGGCTGCTTCATGAATTGTGGCTTGAAGCAGTTGATAGATAAAAATTGGAATGTGTCATTCATTTTTGTGGCTGGTTATGGGGTTTTTCAGGGCTAGTTGAGTGGTTTCTTGTCACCATTGGCTGACTGTGGGATTGTTCAAGGCTAGTTAGGTGGTTTCTTGTCACCATTGGCTAGACAGCTTCTTATGCTTTCCCTCTCAATAACCAACATGAGTTATGTGATTTATGCAAGGGAGCATAAAGTATGTTGTACCATTTAGGCCTAGCACATATGCTTTTGGCATTCTATTAATTCAGCTGAGCTTCCCTAGCTTATGAAGGGTATGTATCAAATTTGTGCCGTATGTATCAAATTTGTGCCATATACCACCAACTGTGCCCTTAGACTTTGCAAGTCACAACATGTTCCTGGATGGCAGTTTCTGAGGAAATGGTAAGCAGGGATTTGGACTTTACTTCATCTATCTCTTATGGGGTGTTCTACTACCAGTAAACTTCTTTTGTAATCAGACAGGCAATTGCCCCAGTGCCCTCAGAACTGAACACTTCTTCATCTGTGTACTTTGTTCTGGTATAGGAAAATCACGACAACAACAGAAATGTACCAGGGTTGGATTTTCCTCTTGGTCAAATGTTTGAAATGTTTCAAATGTTAGAGCTTGAATACATAATTTTCTATGGACTGGGATTATTTGGTTTCCTACTTTCTGCTTTGCTGCCACTTTATGCTTCAAGAAGATATCTAGAATTTCATTCTTTAGCATAAACACTGCTTTCATTTTTACTTCCATATATCTTTTTCTCAATTGTACTTGCACATGGTGCTGGCCTCTAGCTCTATTATACTTTCGGGATTTACTCAATAAACTAGTTTTACTTGTCCGAAGACTCACAGTTCTCACTTTGGCTTTGGGAGCTTTGGATCATGTTAGCCCATAACGGACATAATAGGCCAGCCGCTATCTTATACTCAACAATAAGTGAGACTGCTGTAAAACTTTTCTTGATAAAGACCTTAATGTTGAAACTTTCTTGTATGCTATTATTTGTATTATTTTTTTATAGCTATGCCCTATAGTGTGATAGTTTGTGCGTTAATTGTAAGGCTAATCGACCTTGTTGTTTATGTAAGCACTATTTTACACTATACTCTGACAGTGTTTTGGCTATTAGTTGAGGAGTGCTATTCAGAGATATTGTTTGTCTTGTGCTGTTGATTCTGATGTTGAGTCTGTTGACCCAGACTCAATCCATAAAGCTTTAGACAGATTACTTCACACAAGCTTTGAAATGATGTTTTCACATGTACCACAAGAAGATGCTTCTGGTCCATTGCTGATCCAGTGATCCATGGGCTCATGCACTTTGACTCAATGCCATTGTGTGATATATGCATGTGTTTAAGAACTGTTATTTTGTTCCATGTAAGGTGTTCCATTTATCTGGCCCTGGAGGGGAGGTGTTTTTAGGATCTCTGTTATCTGATAACCCTAGGAGCTCTGTTATCTGATAACCCTGGGATCTCTGATAACCCTAGATAGACAGCTGAGCACTTAAGGGAATTTTATGCTATGATGTTAAATTATAACTGAATTAACTTTTAACTGAGTTGCCTGGTTTTATAATAGTATATAATAGTCATAACTCTTGTTGTTTTCAGCTGAGGAAGAACAGAGACATTGGAAGATCAATGGAGGATCAATGCAGATTACTTTCTACAAATTATCCATTGATTTCTATCCATTTCATCCTGCTGGTAAGTCTGCATGTTTATTGAAGCCACTTTTCATTGATGCTGTTTTTTTTTATTGTGTATATTCTTTATGTAGATTACTCTTGAGCCATTATTTGAAGAGAGCAGCATACTACACCTGCATCATATCTAGAATGTTCTAGAAGGTTACTAAGAAGTTTGTGTAGCTGATAACACAAAAATATAACACAGTAATTGTAAAAACATACTAAAAGCATGTAGATATGTGTATACATATTATATCAAGAAGTATGGAGATATTACAATAAAATAAAATACTACTGCTACGAGAAGATAATTGAAGAAATGATAATAAAGAATAAGAATATAAGTTAATGTTTCAGTCAATTACTTTCATCCGAAACAATAACAATACAATAATAATAATAATATAATGAAAAACATAAAAAATGTTACTTGAAATAATACTTTTGTAATAACATTTTAACAACATTTGTAATTACTGGTAGTTTGTAATCATCTGTTATTATTGTATTGTTATTCAATAATTTTAATAATGTGTTGGATTTCCTGTTGTGAAACGTCTGCAGTCTAGTCTATTTGCAATATTATTCTATTGTGCGTTCTTTATTTTTTTTCTTAATGAAGACCTATTGATCAAAATGTTGATTATGCCTGTTGTGTAAGCTGTTAACTAGGTACTTGTTACTAAATTGTCCTTCTTGATGATGTGTCTGGTCCACATGGTGTGGTAGGGTATAAATAGGGAAACGATCATTACAGTAAAGGAAATTAAGAATAAATATGTAAATATTGTTTACAACTTCTTGTACTCTCATGACTGCTAATTCTAAAAAT